>PVKC010015294.1:0-21557 GCA_004027635.1 Crocidura indochinensis
CATGTTCTTACTCATACATGTGGCCCAGATTTGCTGTGTAATTTCCAGGTTTTCTAAGCAACAGTCATTTAAAAAACGATTTCCCAAATGATTACTTCTAAAGGCAGCCAGAAATATAAAGGTGGGCTGGAGAGATAGCAATGGGCTAGAGTTTATTTTTTTCCTGGAGGAATCCTGGTTCTGATGAGCACAGAATTGAGATAAATTTGATTAATTAATTGGTAATAGAACAATTATTAGAATGTTAAAAGGGAGAGAAGAGCTGAACATTCCACATTCATTTAATATAGACTTCCTACTAGAATTTCATTCTAGTATAGTTAAACTTAAAGAAAGATTTCTGGGGCCGGGCGGTGGCGCTGGAGGTAAGGTGCCTGCCTTACCGCGTTAGCCTTGGACGGACCGCGGTTCGATCCCCCGTGCCCCATATGGTCCCCCAGGCCAGCCAGGGGCGATTTCTGAGCGCATAGCCAGGAGTAACCCCTGAGCGTCACTGGGTGCGGCCCAAAAACCAAAAAAAAAAAAAAAAAAGATTTCTATCCAATAGTCATTAATCAGCCAACTAGCAATTTCAGTCAAATGCTTAGAATGGGCCTTTATAGAGAAAACCTAGCACATACTCTCACCCCTGTAATTTTAATCTAGATAAATTTATTCTAAAAACATAAGTGTATGTGATTTAATTGTCTGAACAGGAACCCCACACTATGCCTCCTAAAGCAGGGGCTATTATAGGGAAAATCATCCCTCTTACTCCAGTTCTTCTTCAAGTTTCCATTCTTTTTTTTTGGTTTTTGGGTCACACCCGGCAGTGCTCAGGGGTTACTCCTGGCTCCATGCTCAGAAATTGCTTCTGGCAGACACGGAGGACCATATGGGGCTTCAGGATTCGAACCAATGACCTTTTGCATGAAAGGCAAACGCCTTACCTCCATGCTATCTCCCGGGCCCCAAAGTTTCCATTCTTAATTTCCCTGGGAAAATAAAATGCCCTAAACCCATATGTCTTTTTTATTTTGTCAAAGGATTTATTAATCCTTATAAAAAGGTTTCTGTAACACATACCCAGAGTTTATACCTGGAACATACATATGTCTCAGGAAAAGTGCATATCTGTGCCTTAATTTGAAAGGACAACATTTTTTTGAAAGTCTGTTAAATTTGTAACTTTGGGTTGCACTCAGCATCTAGAGCTAAAAGCTCTTCATTCTTCCAGTATGACAAACCTTTCCTCAGAAACTTTGTTAGAAGAGAATATTAGAATGTAAGCTTGAAATTTACATGAACTGCTCTTTCGCTTCTAGAACCCTGCTTTGCTCCAGACTTAAAGGCAACCATGAAAGGCTGCAGCTGCAGAGAAGAGGGACTGGGCCCAGAAGGACAGCAACTTCCAGAACCTTCATGGGCAAACACCAGGACAGTTAGATAAACTGAGAATGCAACTTATTTGACAAGACTTCTGAGCCCACTGGTGATGATCTTATCTAACTGCACCCAAAGACTGGTGGGGATTTGAGCTGTGTCAACCAGTTTAAACCTGGCTGATGCAATATGTGCTAATATCCCATAGATTATTTCTAGCTTGAAGTCCCAGACATCTTATAAAAATGACTTGTGAACTCCCCTTAAGGTTTTCACCTGCAAGAGGTGTGACCCCAGCGTACTGGTTTCTGAATAAACTCCTTTGCTTTCCATTACCCCGACCCATCTCCTTGTGGTCTTTGTGGGTCAGATCTCAAGTCCGGAGCTAGCAACTTTAGATATTATTTCTGATATATGTTGTAAGACTACTAATTCCATTTCCTAAAGTTGCATTCAAAGCTCAATTTGCCTGCCCCAAAGTTGCTATGTGACTAATTTCACTGCAGCAGGCCTTACAGGTATGCACACAACCCCTTTTTATTACTTGTGTAAAGTCACCTTCTAGCTTGCCCAGAGAAATAGTTGAGGGCAGTCCTACAGTCAACTAAGCTTGAGCCTATAACATAAAATTGGAAAGTTCTCTTTAAAGCACTTTATATTACTCAGTTAATGCAAAATAATTGTCAGGGCTTGTGCCATCTGACAAATTAATTTTCTTATTTTATACATCAAGGTGAGAACCCTGGAGGCCTGGCACCAAATGAACCTACAGCAAATTGATGTTACTCTTCATTCAGAATTCCACCCATATCTATATTTACCTACTTTAGCCATCATAAAGAAAGCACCATAGTTTTAATAGTACTTTTTCTATCAGCATTTACTGATAGAAATTTAAACTTTGAAGTTTAAGAACAATAATGGCTTCAAGCATTCTTCAAAAATGTCTTTAAGATTTTTACAAATCTGAAATTGCTGGGGCAATAAATTGCAACAAAATGTCCTACACCTCACAAGCTCAAGTCATAGGTTTATTCTCACCTAACTATAAAAATTACTTAAAAACAAAAAGGGGGAGATTGGAGTGGTCCCTTCCATGGATGAACACGTAATCATGCTTGATTCGCAAGATCTATTGGCTGTACAACAAAGTAGAAATACACATTCTACTGACAATTTGCAAAAGCTTGGGGTTTCTTTTAAAAGAGTCAATTTCTAACATTACTTGTGAGATAAGGCAAGGACAGGTCACTTTCTTTTTGATCCCAAATCTGCCTGTGTGAGTATCAAGAAAAAAGCATCTAATCCCATCAAAAAATGGGGAGAAGAAATGGACAGAAACTTTGACAAAGAAGAAATACAAATGGCCAAAAGACAATGAAAAATGCTCCACATCACTAATCATCAGGGAGATGCAAATCAAAACAACTATGAGGTACCACCTCACACCACAGAGAATGGCACACATCACAAAGAATGAGAACAAACAGTGTTGGCGGGGATGTGGAGAGAAAGGAACTCTTATTCACTGCTGGTGGGAATGCCATGTAGCCCAACCTTTATGGAAAGCGATATGGAGATTCTTCCAGTAGCTGGAAACCGAGCTCCCATATGATCCAGCTATACCACTCCTAGGAATATACCCTTGGAACACAAAAATACAATACAAAAACCCCTTCCTTACACCAGTATTCATTGCAGCACTGTTTACCATAGCAAGACTCTGGAAACAACCAAGATGCCCTTCAACAGATGAATGGCTAAAGAAACTGTGGTACATATACACAATGGAATATTATGCAGCTGTCAGGAGAGATAAAGTATTGAAATTTTCCTATACATGGATGTACATGGAATCTATTATGCTGAGTGAAATAAGTCAGAGAGAGAGAGAGAGAGAAAGATGCAGAATGGTCTCACTCATCTATGGGTTTTAAGAAAAATAAAAGACATTCCTGCAACAATAATAATTTTCAGACACAAAAGAGAAAAGAACTGGAAGTTCCACCTCACGAAGCTCACCACAAAGAGTGATGAGTTTAGTTAGAGAAATAACTACATTTTGAACTGTCCTAAAAATGAGAACCTACGAGGGGAATGGAGAGCCTCTCTAGAGTACAGGTGGGGGGTGGGTGGGGAGGAGGGAGATTTGGGACAATGGTGATGGGAACGTTGCACTGGTGATGGGTTGTGTTCTTTATATGACTGAAACCCAAACACAATCATGTGTGAAATCAAGGAAATGAAGCAGTTCTTAATACTGCTGAATATAGAAGAACAAAGAAGAAATAAAAAAGCAGATACCAGCAGCAAGGAGAAGCAGATTACAACATATCATGGGCATATCTGAAGGCCATCAAGAGCACTGGACATTGTGGGTCAGGACAACATGGGACTGGACCATCCTGGGACCTGACTAAGGTCTGGACTTTGTGCAGGAAATTGAGACTTGAATCTATAGGCAGTGATAAAAGTACACATGCTTAAGCTTTGAAATCAAGGTATTACAAAACCTAAGACTCCGGGGGAATTGTGTTTTTTGGAGAGGGATTTCCAAGTACTTTTCCAAAATGCTGCGCAAAATTCAAGTCTAGACTTTAGAGTAGTGCAGAGTGACACCTTGTGGAGTCACCGAAGACAACAGCATTTCCAGGTATTTCATTTATATCTGCCTTCTCTCAGAGTCCCAGGGAACATATTTGATAATGAGTTGGTTCAAGTTTTGTCTGAGCATATGTTGAATAAAATTGGGAAACTACAAATTTTAGAGAAATGGTTGAGTTTTATTTCAGTCTGGGTAGGCTCTGGGTTTATGTTTTATCTAAAGTTTTAAAGCTTTGTATACTTACTTCATGGAAGTTAGTTTGTTTCTATTCTTTGGTTTGGAGCAATACCCAGCAGGATTTAGGGCTTATTCCACACTGTGTTCAAGGGTAAGTTCTGGGAGGGATCATGTGGGGTCAGAATGTAGAGCTTACTCCTGACTCTGCAGTTCTAGTGACCTTTCTTGCACTATTCTTTTTTATTTTTATTTTTTATTAATATCTTTATTTAAACACCTTGATTACAAATATGATTGTAGTTGGGTTTCAGTCATGTAAAGAACATCCCCCTTCACCAATGCAACTCTCTCCTCCCCACCCCACTCCAACCTGTATTCTAGACAGGCTTTCTACTTCCCTCATTCATTCTCTTTGTTAGGATAGTTCTCAATGTAGTTATTTCTCTAACTGCACTCATCACTCTGTGGTGAGCTTCATGTAGTGGACTGGAACTTCTAGTCCTTTTTTTGTCTCTGAAAATTATTGCAAGAATGTCTTTCATTTTTCTTAAAACCCATAGATGAGTGAGACTATTCTGCATCTATTTCTCCCCCTCTGACTTATTTCCCTCAGCGTAATAGATTTCATGTAGATCCATGTATAGATAGGATGACTAACCTTTTTGAACCCTAGTATCCAAACTGCCGCACAATGCCCAGTCCTCCCAATGACCAATCCGGTCCTGTTGCCAGGTAAGCTGCAAAGCAGACACCTACACACTTGCCTCCTGCCGTGGCCGTATATCTTAATTGCGGACCTTACAGAGTGCCAGCTGCAAGGCCTAGGCGTGCCACAGCGGGCACGAGTGCCATAGGTTCGCCATTGAGGCATCGGACATGTTTAGGTAAATTAACATTTCCTTTCTCTTTTCTTCTCTCTTCTCACTGCTTCTTTCTTTCTCCCTTTTCTTCTTTTTCCTTTTCTTCTTCATTATCATCAATTCAATCTATATCAAGTAAAAACCATACTGCTACTTTCTCTTTAGGAAAGAAAATTCATTACATAAGGTGCAGCAGACAATAATACATAGGGTAACCACCTACATAGACAGGCTTCACTTGCACATTGTTTATTACTCGAGATGCGAAACCTATGTGCATCCTAAATTGCTCCAGTCATCATCTAATCCTGAAACCCTCATTCATGGAGGCCAACC
The DNA here is from genome assembly GCA_004027635.1 of Crocidura indochinensis. Taxonomy (NCBI): domain Eukaryota; kingdom Metazoa; phylum Chordata; class Mammalia; order Eulipotyphla; family Soricidae; genus Crocidura; species Crocidura indochinensis. The sequence continues at coordinate 5,341 of PVKC010015294.1, forward strand.
CCATCACTAACAAAATCCCTAAAAATTGAGAAAACCTCCCAACTTCGACACACCGGCCCAATCTCTCTTAGTTGATTCATTACTTTCTTTACCTTACTTTTACTATATTTACCTAGTTTTATGTTCTCCTCTTAGTTCTTTCTCGCTCCTCCTCGTTTTCTTAAGCTATACCTAAGCTAACTATTGCATGTTTCTATGTGGGCATGAGCACATAGAGAGGACTCCTCCATGAAAGCCAAGTCTACATTGTAAACAACCTATGCCTATAGTGTATATAGCCCCTTCTATATACTATCCCCTCACCCCCTTCAGAAGTCCTACTATTCCTTTACTGCCAAATCTCAACCCAAATATCCCACATTATAAAAGTTCTCTACCTCAGTTCTTAGCCCATTAGGTATCAAGACCAACTTCCTACCTCAATAAGCCATTACCCATCACCCACATAAAGGGATACCCAATCATACCCACACCTAGTCCCTGGCAAGAAACTACAACCAACACCCCTGCTGGCTCATGCTGTATGACCCTCCTCACCTCTCCCCAAAGTGAACTATTGTTTGATCAAGGACTCAGCTCCAGAAGGATTCCCAGTACAAGAACTCTACCCAAGACCTCTCTGCTGCAAATCATTTTCAATCTCAAGAAGACCAGGATGTGTGATGAAAATGTGCTCTGGATCCCACACCCCACAAAAAAATCTCAAAAGACAATGGGAGAGTCTATATTTCCTTTATAATTTTAAGACCTATATAATACTACCACTTAACCTGTTTACCCCCAAATGTAAGGTAGTCTCCTGCATCACTTTTTCCCTTAGTTACTTTTTTAAACTCATTTAAAATTTTTTTCTTCATATATATGTGAGTAAATATATATATGATATATATGTGTTTATTTTTTGTCTTGTTTATGTTTTCTTCTCTTCCGTAACTTCACCTCTTTTGGTTCTGTTTGGTACAAAAACGTACAATAAAAAGTCTTGCTTGGGATAATAGCTCAGGTCAAAACCAGGGCACAGAGAAGATGGAGTCTGACACCCCCCCCCCAATGCACAAGCAATATGATGTAGCACCATTTCTTCCTGTAAAAGTTATTCATGATTGAGTTTAAGTCATACATTGTATAATACCCTTTTCAGTGCATGTTTACTCACCACTGCCCTCAGTTTTCCTTTGCCTGACTTTGGAGCAGATATTTTTCTTATTTCCTTTTTTCCCTTTTGTCCCTTTTAGACATTGAGGTTTGTCATATTGTCACTGAAGGAGTATCATGAATATTACTTTATCTCCCTTCAGCATTCAATTTTATCCAGATGGATCATTTCCAACTAACATTGTCATTGTGAAACCTATTATGCCCTAACTGTATTCCCTGGATATTTGTTCCTTTTAATTTTTCGAGGAATTATGTTTTCATTATTATTGTAGATGCTGGACATTAAGCATAAAATATCTGTATTGACTATCTTAATCCAAGGTTGAAGCCAACTTTATATACATATATCTTAATTAGAGTGAGTTCAAATTCTTATTGAACATGCAAAGACTGGTCTATTCATTTTGGGTTTGAAATTAACTCAATTTGGAAATTTCTCAGTTTAATTCAATAATTTTTATTCTTGTTCTTCTAAATCTTTTTCATGGGGCACAGGTTCTTCCTCTTTCTCTTTAAATGGTATTTATAATTCTGGTAGGTTTGATGCTTTTCCAAATATTCCTTTGTTTTTCCCTTCCATAATTATTTTCTATATCATCTCTCATTAAAAAACATAGCTTTTCTTCACTATCTTTTCTACTTCTCTTTCTATTTCTTGTTTTTAATTCCTCCCTCTTCAATGTTTTTTACCCTTTTGTCCTTTATACTTCTCTCTTCTGTCTATGTCCCCTAAGATTCTTCTTTCTTTAGGTCCAGTTTTTATAGCTTATATCTTCTCTGTGTTGTCTCATTACTTAAAGCCCTGGAGTAAGAGGGAACAGATATAATTAATGTTTATGTACAATTAGTATGGAACAATATATGTTCCACAGAAGCAAATTGGGCTTCGAGAAGACTGTAACTCAGGGGAAAGATTGTCTTTAGACTTTCTTCAAAGAGAAGTAGGAGGGAGAAGCTAATATTGATTAAAATACAAGGGCTAGATAGATAGTTCAGTGTTTGCTTTATTCCTGGTCCTGTTAGATAGTCCACTGAACTCCGTCTGACTAAAGAGCCAACACTAAACCCTGCGCACTGTTGTGTATATAAAATTTTTAATGGGATTATTATGTTACTGACCCTATCCTGATCGGTGATTGTGCCCTACCGTAGGGTGTGACCTGGCATTCTGCTCCCACCCAAGGGTGGTACCTGATTCTGCTCCCACCATTGGATGGTATCTGATCCCACCATTGGGTGGTACCTGATTCTGGGGGATAAAAAACAAGGGTCTGTGGAAGGCGAGGGGCTTTTTGGCTGGAACTGATACTGAGGCTTTTGGCTTCAGTCTTGTCCTCCGAATAAAGCTAATATTTTCACAAGCCTGACAGTCTGCTAGCTGCTTACCCACCGCATCACCTCAGAATCACCGTGTGGGAGCCGGGAGGTGGCACAGGAGGCAAGGTGCCTGTTGCCTTGCCTGCGCTAGCCTAGGTTGGACCACGGTTCGATCCCCCGGTTCCCATATGGTCCCCCGTGCCTACCAGGAGCGACTTCTGAGCGCATAGCCAGGAGTAACCCCTGAGGGTCACTGGGTGTGGCCCAAAAAAACAAAAAAACAAAAACAAAAACAGAACCGCAGTCTTTACAGGGTGGCAGACTTGTGCTCTAAGCTGGAGGGGAAAGACCTAGTCCTCCATCCCTCCATCAGTCAACCTCTTCAGGGGTTGTATTGCAACATTATGGCGCCCAGACAGGCTGAACCTGGACCCTCAATAACAGTAAGTGAAATACTTCATTGGAAATTTCCTCTGCTGACCATTAAATGGTTTCTGTGGTTAGTTTCATGCGGATTCTGCCACCTTTTTGCTTATGCATTGGTTCTTTATTATACAAGTGAATTATTCCATTTTGTTTTAAACTTATTGGTTTTGATCTAAGGACAATCACTGCAGTTGGATGGTTGTGGTTTTTATTTCAAATGAAAATTGCATTGTCTCTAGCCATCATAGTTTGTGGAATTTATGTGTTGGCTCACGTTGTTACTGTGTGCATAGATATTGGCTGGTATTTAGGAAATAGAAATTGTAGAAATGGTGAGGCTAAAACCAGTATGGATAATAAGGAAATCTTTCTGATGAAAATTCAGACCAAGGTGTGAGCTGACCAATCCAGCCCCACCATCAACATTATAGGAATTTCTGCTGGAAGAAAAACAACTCTGAAAGTTAAGCCCGATTCTAGCGAATCGCATGACAGTAGTCTCAGACGATGATCAACCTCCAGTGCTAACTCCAAAAGTGGGGCCATTTCTATTCACAAAATTGAATTGCACAACAGTGCAGATTCAGACGATGAACCACACGCAAGGCCTCAGAGATCTATTCAGTGTAATTTTGCTAATCCGGCCTCATCGCCTTTACACAGGATAAATGTTTCTAACTATGTACCCTATCAGATGGAAGAATTAAATCAGTTTAAAGAAGCATGTAAAGAGTATGGTCCAAAATCACCATACAGTGTGGATTTACAAAAATTTTGGAGTCATAACTCATCTTGGACTTTGTATGATTTTAAAAGAATCGCTGACATATGTCTGTCATCTAAACAGTGAACTGAATGGGAAATGTGCTATTCAAAAGGCATAAAAGTCAAATTATATAGTCCTGATGATACAAAAAAAAGTAGCAGGTATTACTCTATCATATTAATTTTGATGGCAGAAAATCAATTTGCAAATATTCAGACACAAGCAGCTTTGCCTAAAGAAATCTTAAATTTAATTAGGGATGTTGCATTGTCATCATTGGAAAAAATTGATTCTAACAGCATTGGTAGAGGAAACTTTTTAAAAATTACCCAAGGCCCTTATGAGCCATATGCAGAGTTTGTAGGTAAGATTAAAGATGCTCTGAACTTACAAGTCGAAGATGAGGAGATGAGAAACTTCCTAGTAAAATCTTTGGCTTATCATAATGCAAATTCAGCCTGTAGATTAGTATTGAATACATTAAATGAAAAGGTAGATATGAGTGATTTCCTTTATGCCTGTTGGAATGTCTATGGGGAACCCCAACCCCCACCGCACTTAAACTCAGTACGAACCTTCCCAGTTACCAAGGGAATGATGCCTTACTCCCCTTGGGGACAGGGCACTTTCCATAAACCAGGTCACACCCTAGGGTAGGACACAATCACTGATCAGGGTAGGGTCAGTAACATAATAATCCCATTAAAATGTTTACATGCACAACAAGCACCACTTGGTGTGACCCAAAAGTAAACCAAAAAACAAAACAAATCAATAAGAATAATGTTTGTCATAGACAAGCAAAGCCTAGAGATAGATTTATTAGCAGTCTTTCATTTAATTTTCACAGCAATCCGGTGAAGTTTATTCACTTCATTATAGATGCGTATTTACATGTATGGATGATTGCTATTGTTAATATTTTTATTTAACAAAAAAGGAATTTCAGACTCAAGTAGGCTAAATGCTAGTAAGAAACACAGCTAGATTATGTCACTGGTAGTTCTACTTCTTTTCTGTATACCACAATACCATAAATATCTGACCAATGATTTATAAAAATGACATTTTAGGTAAGGAAACAAAAGAATCTACAGATGTTTTCACCCAAATGTGAATTTTGAATAGCCAAAACAAATAGCCTGGAAGAAAATAACACAGAAAACAACTTCTATGCTGGGTACAATAAAAGCAGCCAAGGGGTTATTTTGGAGGAAAGGGTAATGGTGTGAGAAATTATTAGAGATGGGTTAAAAGTGGTGTTAGAATTTTGGTGAAAGTGCCAATAATCAAGCACATATAGTCATGTGAACCTAATCCCTAAAATTGTATAATATTGTTTAAAAAGGTCAAGTAAACATTATAAAAATTTAAATTATGAGAATTTCAATGATGATTACTGGATTTATAAAAAAACAGAAGACTTTATGAAGGGTAAGTTGGTGGCAGGAGTATTGGCACTCTTTTTTTCTATTTGAAATAGCACAATTTTATATTCGTGTTAACATCAATAAAAAGGCACAAACCTGGCATTGTTTTCCCCAAATCACTCCACACCTAGTAAATTTTAACTCTAGCTTATGTGACTGTCAAGTTTATCTGATGTCATAGTTGTCCCCATGACTTCACCCTACAGCTGAGACCTCACCCTACAGTTATGAGAATCAGGGCAATAGAAAACAAAGACATATGTGTATGTATACATATATTTATCATTATATCTTAGGGCCTAATATTATAGTCAGTGAGCATTGCATTTCTATTTGTGGAAATCCTGCTAAAATAAAATGGCATAAGAATAGAAAGACTTGTTTATATTAAGCAGCTAAACTTGATCCTCCAAACCATCTTATAAAAGAGAAACGTTCCTATTATGATGAGGGCTCTGAGATTAGCAAAAAAAAATCTTTTCCATTCTCTACAAACCTAAGTACTTGTGCTTTAAAAAAATTAGTATCTCCATAAATTTGCTACAAAATTTGACAGATGCTCATGTCATGGTCTTGGTTTACTTAATGCAAATAAGTGATCCAGAAAGGGAACTACATGACTTGATTTCTCCATTTGAAGTTTAGGTTTCAAAGAGTCCCTTTAATGCTGTAACTATAAGACAACAGGTTCAGGTCAAAGAAAAGCTGTGAGAATATATTTTAGAAAGGATTCTGATCAACTGCAACTAATTCTGAGCTCCAACTTCTCTTATTTCCCTTTTTAGTTCAGTGAATCATTTTTTCCCCTGGAGTCAGATTTAGTTCAACAGTTTGGTTCTTACATTGATCTGAGCACTGTTACCCAACTTATTAATTTTTTTTATCTAAATGTACTTTGGAGGCTCTGAGACTCAGAATAAACCACATTTCCTTTCTGGAAGCTCATTGCAGAAACCACAGACAACTGCGAAAAGAAGAAAAATGGCAGGGAACACAAGAGACTATGAGTTACCTTCCATGGAGGTCAAGCAAAAACTTTGGCACTTTCTTAAAAGTTTGGAATGAGGCAGCCACAAGTTTTGATCAGACTTCACTATCTATACTTCTGAGGCTTATGAATAATTTTCTACATTTTGAGATGGTACTCTATCATCACAGAGCGAACAAACTCTTCTCCAATAGTGTAATTCATAGATATAGAGGAAGATATGGGTTCTGGGATGCAAATGTGTTTCCTGATTTCTCTCTTTATATCCATTACACACAATAGAATATTAAACTTTCTACTTTGTATTTTTAGAATTATATATGTTCTGGTGTTATGTTTCACTCCCTAAAGTGCTGGGATACCATATGTTTATGTGCTAAGCCTTTACCTGGGGATAGACGTTCTCTGTCTGGCTTAAACTTTTGACTTTAATGCACAGAATAAAAATCACAAAGAGACTTTATAATTACAGATGTAGCAAGGTGCATCTCTTTATCTAAGCAACAAACATAATAACAAAGTATTTTTTCTTTCCCTTGCTGTATCATTCTCAGTTCCCTCAAGAAAAGGACAGTTGTATATTTCAGATTTTCTATACTTATAATTCTTTCATTGATCACTTTTGAAGGTCTGTTTGATTTATTCACTCCACTTAGAGATATCTATTTTTTTTATATCTATAGGTAACTAAACTTTTTTTTTTGTTTGTTTGTTTTTGGACCACACACGGTAATGCTCAAGGGTTACTCCTGGCTATATGCTCAGAAGTCGCTCCTGGCTTGGGGGACCATCTGGGATGCCGGGAGATTGAACCACTGCCAGTCCTAGGCTAGCGCTGACAAGGCAGATACCTAACCTCTAGCGCCACCACACGGTCCCCTTAACTAAACTTCTTTCTTATTCTGTTTCTCTATTATTCTCTCTTCACCCTTAGAAATTATATCTATCCTATTTCTAATCTGATAATCAGTTATGGCATTACTGAAGTCTGAAGAGGCCTTAAAGGTCTATATTATATAAATTCAGATCATTCTGAGAGAGGTGATCTCTTTACTACCCCAATATCTTGAGAAAAATTAATATACACTGAATAAAGATGATAATTTTGGTCATTTACAAAGTTTTCAAAGATTGTCTGCTAGAGACCAAATTTCAGAATGCCATTACTGAGTTTAATTTAGTTCCTTCTTTTCTCAATGAATAACATTCTTCCTTTTATTTACCACCAATTGGTCCAGTATTAATATCAAGAGGCTTAAGAACTCCCAGAGCCTTGTCTAATTGGTCTCCTGGGCTAATGGCATGAGTGGAGAGAACTTCCTCCCCTAACCTCTAACTGATCCTTTTCCTAAGGAATAGCAGCACAAATGACTGTCATACTACTGACTTTCTACACCATGACTTTACAGATGGCAGGCTCAAGGGTTTGTTCTTTATTTTTGAGATTTTATTTGAAGCATACCTTGCTATAATCTCAGTCTGTTCTTAATTACTATTTCTTTGCCATTCCCTTTTCCATCGACCATCCTGGGTCCTTTCGAGTTTACATGAATAATCTCCATATATTATCCTGTTGTTCTATGTAGAACATCCACTTGCATTTTCATTATTATTTATTTCAATCATTATTGTATATAGTATGATCCAGTCATAAGATTTTGATACCACATTTTGATCCCAAAGAAAGGTTGCCAAATGTTGTTATACATGTATTTACAAACTTGTATCTTCATTTAAAAAATCACAATGTGCTATAGTCCTTGGAGAAAGGGATAAGCTGGAATTACAGAAATCATCAGTAGTCCTAGCCCACTCTTGGGCCATGTCCCGGGGTGAGTTGTCCCCAGAGTCTGTGAAGGGCCCCCTTTATCTCTTGGTTCTTGAGGCCAAGGCCTTTCCTTTCCATTTCTCCCATATTTTACTGGGCCTATGCAAACAACAATTGCCACTCTCTAGTCTTTTTTACTGTATTTCTTTAATTCTAATACTTAATAAAAAATAAAAAGAAGAGCTTAATAAAAAAAGACTTGTGGAGTGAATGAATATAGACATTAATTGGTAAAAGTTATTATGGTTTTTTTATTGCCAGTGTGATAGTTAAGTGAGTAGGGCGTTTGCCTTGCAGGCATCCAACCAGGTTCTATCCATGACATCCTCCACCCTTGGAAGACAATGGTCCTCCAAGCTTTGTGATTTTTGAGTGCAGAGCCCAAAGTAATCCCTGAGCACAACCAGGGCTGCCCTAAAAATGAACAAAAATAACAAAAAAAAACATTTAAATAGCAAATTATGATGTAAAAAATATGTATCTGACCTTTAATGCCTGGTCTAGACAAATAGGCACTTAAAAGATTCCCAAGAGGTTCGGCAGACCTCTGCTATGCTGGAGGCCTGCTTAACTAGGCCTTGGGGGGTGCAGGACTTGGGTGACCCCAGCACCCCTCTACCGCCTTGCTCCAGATCTCCACGGCTTCCCTGGGCCACATGCCTGGGCAAGCCAGCGAGGTGGGTCCCTTGGTGTAGCTTCTGGAAGCAGTCACTGGTAACTCTTGCCAGTCTATATTTTCAAAACCGTGTGGGGGAATAGTACTCACTATCATTGAATTATGTTTTTATGCATGCAAAATGCTCATTTTGTGTTCTGCCCTTTCGCACACCCCCACAAAAGATCATTTTTCTCTTTAACTCTCTCACCTCCTATCATCATCACTCCACATTTCCCCCTTTTAACATAAGTACTATAGAGTCCTAAGTCACAGACCGAAGTGGTGCCCCGGAGTTAACACCCCACCCAACTATTCCAAAAGGCATAAAATGGACACGTATGTCTTTTCAACATTTTATGTGTTTTCTTTGACAGCTATAACTCTTGCTGAATATTTTCTTATACAGGGACGATTCCTCCCCTTCTTTTTTATCCTTTCTTCTCTTTGTGAACTGTTCAATAGGGCATTTGGTGAAAGAGTCCCTCAGTTTAACTCTTATGTTTGAACCAAGTCATGGGTATGGTGGGACATGTTCTTAAGCCCCCATATACTCTAATAACGCTACCTGGCTTTATTTCTTGTTTGCATAGGCACATTAAAATGGGAAAATAATATACATACAAATATGTTCTTATCTAGTAGAGATGGGAACACACAAATCTTGTAGTCTAATGGAACCTTACACCCTGAACATTGACATAAAGACCTGGCACAGGCCTCAGAAGAATGGCATTCTCCATTCACCCCTGATCTAGGGAAGACATCTACGAAACATCCAAGATTGTCTATAACATCACCTGGAGGCAATCCTCTACCAGGGAAGACCCTACTGCTGTTCTGACAATGACCTACTCAAAAGAGACTTCCCTTAACACTGAGAAGACTTAACAACAACAATGACCTGCTTACTGGACAGGGTTTTCTGTATTGCTCCTTAATTGTGAGGTGAAACTAGAGGATACTCCACACCAGCCTGACTTCAATGTAGGATGTGCAGATTCCAGGATCTTTAATACAGAAACCTGATGCCAACAATAGAGACTGCGTGAAAAATAAAACTGTATTGGCACTACAGACAATGACTTGAATTGAATAAACTAGTTTGCCTGGGGCCTAGAGTTGGTCTTATGCCAGGAAACTTCAGGGGTAGGGTCTCCTTGTATTTAGGCCAAGGCTTTTCCTTTCCATGTCCCCCAGATTTTGGTGGGCCTATACAAACAATATTTGCCACTCTAACACCGTTTTTACTGTGCTCTTTGTACTCTAGCCCTTAAAAAAACCTCTTAAACATTTGATGTTAACTTAAACTAATATGCATGTGCATGAAAATATAAAAAAAAATGCTTTGCCTTTAATGTTTAATGAGTCACATAAATTTCATGGCTTTAGATTGCTTTGTGTACTGCTAAGAAATGTAACAATGTACTACAATCTATGGACTTGTGGACAAAGTAATTGTACATGGGTTCTGCCTTATTTTTCTTATTTTTTAATTTTTCCCACATCCTCCTGTTATTTTTCTTAATGTTCTTTGACTGTAAGTTCAATATTTAGGTGTCAGCAAGGGGATTTCTTCTGAGAACTCTGTTTATGGGTGATTGTCCTTCCACTGTAACTTTACCTTGTCCTCTTTGCATTATTGTTCTCATCATTAAAAATAAAAAAAAAAAGATTCCCAAGAGAATGATGAGAATGATGAAAAATTAGTAATTTTTCATCAAAGCATAAGATTAAACCATGATTCCTATTGATATGAAAGTAAAAGTATTGCGTGTGTTTGTGTGTAAAAAATTCAGAAAATAAAGTATAAAATGGCCGAGCTTACTCTATATTATGAAGTAAGAAAAGATCAAATTCCTCATTAGCAGATGATTGCACGAGCATCCATTTTAGTGTTCCTTCTTCTGTTCTGTCCTTATCTCTAGTTTTGTATTTACATCACACAGACATACATTTGCTCATATAATAACACAGACACATTCATACTTGTTTAAATATATTCTTTCTTAAATATAAACTAATGGTTTCTTAAGTTTCCAGAAAGAGAAAAGTACACACAACAAAGAAATATATTAATAAACCTATCTAAGCCAACCATTTAACTTAAAACTTTAGAATATATTACTGAAAACAATGCCCAAGTTATAATGCTCTTGCTAACCACTGAATTATATCTTGGTCCTAACAACATTTTGAAGTAAATATTTATTAGAACACTTTGAAGTCTTATATGGAGAGTGTATACTGTTCTTTAGCTACAAGATCAATAATTTGGTAGATCAAGGTACATTAGAAAAAATAACTTTAAAAAACCTTCATGGACTATCAACTTGAAGTTTACTCTTAGTTTGACTATTATATACCAAAACTATTCATTAATCATGATAAAATATATAGAAAAATGATTCTGAAATGTTATTCCGCAGCTCTTTGCCACAGCACTATTTTAGCAGTAATTTTGATAGATTTAGCAAATGTGTATGGCTCATTAAATTCCAGAATTTATAAACAAAGGGGAGGAAAAGTAGCACAGATAATAAAGTTATAATTCATAACTTTATTTTTTCTGTGATATTAGATTTAAAAAAGACTAAGGGAACTCTCCGGAGTCTGACTGAAGATAGGGGTGGTTCTGTCCACCGCTCCTTGACCCCTGACTGCTGTGGCTCCAGAAGACTGATTTTTAGGGCCACACCTGAAGCTGCTTTGTGATCCCTGGGTCCATCTGAGAGAAGCGCAGAGAACTGGGCTCTCTGGAGTCTGACTGAAGGTAGGATGGTTCTGTCCTTCGCTCCTTGACCCCTGCCTGCTGTGGTGCCAGCGAACTGTTTTTCAGGGTCATATCTGAAGTTGCTTTGTGACCCCTGGGTCCATCTGGGAGATGCACAGAGATCTGAGCTCTCTGGAGTCTGACTGAGGTGGGGGTGGATCTGTCCACCGTTCCTTGATCCCTGCCTGTTGTGAAGCCAGCAGACTGTTTTTTTTTTTATCAATAACAATCTCTTTATTTGTTAGAGTATATGCAATAATTGAGACATGTTTTATATTTATTATTGCATTCCTTTCAATTTTGATTGATTTTAATTTTATTTATAATTTAGGTTTAAAAATTTATAGACTTTTTAAAATTATCTTTATTTAAACACCATGATTACAAATATGATTGTAGTTGTATGATTACATACACCCCCCTTCACCAGTGCAAGATTCCCACCACCAATTTCCCAGCTCTCCCTCCTCCCCACCCCCCCCCACACCTCTACTCGAGATAGGCTTTCTATTTTCCTCATTCCTTCACATTGTTATGATAGTTTTCAGTGTAGTTATTTCTCTAACTGCACTCATCACTCTATGTGGTGAGCTTCATGTCATGAGCTGCATCTACATGGGAAGATGGGGGGAAATAAGGGTTAGCAGCAGACTGTTTTTGAGGGCCACACCTGAAGCTGATTTGTGATCCCTGGGTCCATCGAAAACGATTACAGGGAGAAAAATAAAAATTAAAAGCTGCTCCACTTTGCTCCGTGGCCACACACTTTTTTATATAATACAAATCCCCATTTCAATACACAGAAATACAGTAAAAGGGTGGTAATGAGGAAACAATGTAGGACAACTGCATGCATGTATTATGAGGATGGCAGCTCTGATGAGTCAAAAAGTGCCAACTACCTGGTTGACCTCAGAAAGGGAGTTTAGAGTGGAGATATGGAAGATGTTCATGGTACTCAAGGGGAGCATAGATCGATCTGAACAGACCACAAATATGGAAATTAGAAAACTCCAAACTGAAATAATGGGACTGAAAAATGCAGTAGAGTTAATGAAAAACTCTATGGAAAGTCTCTCCAGTAGAGTAACAGAAACTGAGGTCAGAATTAGTCAGCTAGAAGATGAGAGGCATAATAACTCTATACAACAAAAGATATTTGAAAAGAACCTCAAAGAAGATTTTGAACAGATGAAAATCGAAATGTTTGATAAATTCAACCGAAACAACATAAGAATCATTGGAGTCCCAGAAACACAGGAGGAGAATCAACAATCAAAAACATCATTACAAAGAATCTCCCAGAGATAACGACTGTATGCAACCAAATCCTGCATGCCCGAAGAGTACCAGCTAAAAGAGATCCAAAGACAAGCACCCCAAGACACATCCTACTCACAATGACAAATCCCACAGATAGGGACAGGATACTGAAAACAGCAAGATCCAAAACGGAAATTACATTCAAAGGAACAGTCTTAAGATTTACAACAGACATGTCACAAGAAACTCTTAAGGCCAGAAGAGAGTGGTGGGATATTGTGACAAGACTGAATGAAATGGAGGCTTCACCTAGATTAATGTACCCAGCTCGACTCATGCTCAGGTTTGAAGGAAGGATCTATAGCTTCACTAATAAACATCAGCTCAGAAATTTTACCAAAATTTTTTTTTACAAAACCAGCCTTAGAGGAGAAACTGAAAACCCTACTTTACGACAAGATAGACCATCTGACACATCAATCTTATAAATAAATATGGAATTAACTCACATGACAATCATCTCTATCAATGTCAATAGACTAAATGGACCAATTAAGAGGCACAGAGTGGCAAAATGGATCAAAAAAATGAACCCAACCTTCTGCTGCCTACAAGAAGCACACCTGAATAGTTATAACAAACATAGACTCAAAATCAAAGGCTGGAGGAAAATCATCCAAGCAAACAACACCCTTAAAAAAGCTGGGGTGGCAATATTAATATCTGACAATGCAAACTTTATACTCAGAAAAGTTGTAAGGGATAAAGATGGACACTATGTACTAGTCAAGGGATATGTACAGCAGAAAGAAATCACAATATTAAATATATATGTACCTAATGAGAGACCAGCAAGATATCTAATATAACTATTGACAAATTTGAAAGAGGACATCAGTAATAAACATAGATTAACATAAATTCAAGTCCTGTCTCTCTAAGAACAAAATAATGGAGACAGTAAAATAGAGGCGAATGACAAGAATGAAGAAAGAACCTTGCTGTAGCTATCTAGGAGTGAGTTTCTTCAATATAAAGCAGCATTTTCTAGACCAGAAGAGTAGCACAAGGCAATATCTGGGATTTTCTAGTAACAAACTAGAAGTGACCTTCCAAAAAATTATACAAGTGTGTCACCTTGATAGGTGAAAGCAAAGTGAAAAGACTTAGGTAAAGAGAAAGTGACTTGCAAGAAACGAATTGGGTATTTTCTTTAAAGGGAAGGACTGAGAACAAAATTCTACATCTTAGGTTGGATTATGTTTAGTCAATGTGGGAGATGTCTGGTAGAAGAGAGAACCTTTCCAGGTAGAAGGAAGGCAACTCTTTACCAATTGAGATTTTATGATTCTAGTAGAGCTGTACATAGCTCATTATCAAAATGTGTTTTAATTATCATTTATTTTCTGGGTATTATTTATGAGTTTCAAGTGGAAATTAAGGAGGTGAGGGAAATAGTTCAAAAAGGATGAACCACATGTCATAAGACCTATCTATGCCTGGCATCACATTTCCCATCCTCACCTGTACCCACATCATTCAACTTGCACTGTTGGTTCAGGTGTTTCTGGGCATCACTTCTCAGTTGCCTAAGCCTGATGGGGAGGACTTCATAAAATATTAGAAGTGGAAATTAAGTATCTGTGAATTGTTTCACATGTATTTTTCTATATTTGTTATACAATGTGCCATGATATCAAGGAAGTTAAGAAATATGGAAGACATGCTGGGAACAGGAGTGGAGGGAGGACAACATTGGTGGTGGGAATGCCCTTCATTCATTGTCACTATGTACCGCAAATAATTCTGTGTAATGCAATTCAGTCACAATAAAAATTAAAGAAATGAATTGTTTATTGATTATTTATGACCTACCAGTCATTGTTATATACAATAAATATGTAGCACCAAACAAAACAGAATTGAAAGTAGATTTATGTATTTGCTACCTGTGCTTCAACGATGGATCTTTATCATCTTGATCAGATACTCCTTTATTCCCTTTTATTCTGAGGGCAGAAATGATGCCAGGGGGAAAATTCACCTTTGTAACAACAGCTTCTTAAATTCCTTATCTCAAGTCACTGATATTAACTCTATAATATATCGGTGTGTGTTTCTGTATATGTGTGGGGTTGTGTATGTGTAGGAGTGAATGTACATTTGAGGATGTAGTAAAATCAGATAACAAAATAATAATGCTAAAGGAAATTATTGTTAAATTATTCCTAGGTGCTAAGAATCCAGATAAATAATTTTACAAACTTATTTCATCTAAATATTGAAAGAATCTTAGGACGCAGTTATTACTATTGTCTAAAATTTATACCCAGCAGGCAACCATAGCAGGGAGATAATATACATGGTTAAGATCATACAATTTATTAGCAGTGGTACCAAAATTCACATATGTTCTTTGATACCATTTTAGTTTTGTAAAATGAAGGAAAAAGTTAAATATAAGACACTAAGAAAAAGAAGAAAACCAATTAGTTTACCAATAAATATGGCTAAGTTGTTCTGTAAAGATTTCCCCAGGGAGTTAGCAAAATGGGCTGCACACGTGCTATACAGGCAGGACACCCAGGTTCAATCTCAGGTACCACATGACCCCAGAGGTCCCGCTTGATCCTCGAGCACAGTGCCAGGAGTAGACCCCACGCACCACGAGGCATACTTACTACAGATGCTTCTATAAATGTTGTAGAACAAGTACATAGATACACACATATACACAAAACATACACTAACGTGGCTTATTTTGGCCGTTAATTTTTCAAGATGGAAAAAATATATAAAGTGAATGATGCTAGTGACATGAGTATTTAGTAAAATCTCAGCTAAGCACTCTTCAAATGTTTCACTCAGAGCAGTAAGATGTTTTGAATATCACAGGATAAACTTGTTTCCAATTCTGCTTACAAAACTCTTATGAACTCATAATGCCATTAGTTAAATTCAGCAAGATCTTGAAATATGCTTATGAAAGTTCAATTTCTGGAAGAACCAATCATCGTAAGCCCCCTTTCAGTAATTAGAAAGCTTGCCTGTTTACCTGACTTTTAACGATAGTTTTGGATTCTGACCATAGACATGTGAGGACTGAGGTATAGTTCAGCAGGTAGGGCACTTGCCTTGCACATGGCTGACCTGGGTTTAATCCTCAGCATCCCTTACGCTCCCTCGAAGGACCACCAGGAGTGATGCTGTCTGATCATGTTGCCAAGAATAAATGCTAACTACTGTCATATATAGCCCAAAGTAAAAACAAACAAAACAAAATTATGTTTTCACAGAATAGTTGTATTTAAACAATTTTTATTTATTTAAACTATACTTTCAGCTTTTATTTAGCTGTAATTAAGCTCATTATATAATTTTAGAAATAGGAGATCAGAGTTTATGAGATAAAGATTGCTTGAATTTGTGGGACAGAAAAGAAGTTGGCAGATTAAAATATGAGAAACCTATATATGGATCCCCAAATCTTTGGGTTGAATGTTCCTATGACTTAAATGGCCATTGGAGTTTTTGCACATTGGGAGATATTTGAATTCTAATCAACCAGAGTGAAGGCATTTCAGTAAAAAGTAGATCTATTCAAAAGACACTT
>PVKC010015295.1:0-21529 GCA_004027635.1 Crocidura indochinensis
CTGATATTCTTATGAGAGTACGGTACAATATATCTTCTGTTAAGTGACATTAAAGAACATTAAAACAATGCCATTATTCTCACTAAAAGCTTTTGTTGTGAAAAACACACCTTTCACAAAAATAAGCTATTTCTGTTAATATGTCAATATGAATATCAATAGAGTGAATCCATAGAAGCAAAAAACAAAAGCTATTACTCAATTTAAAAGTATTGTTTGGAAGCTAAAATTTTTTGAGAATCAATGTGTTAGATTAAAAGCTAAGGAGATAAGTATTCACTTTGAAGCAACTTCTATAAAGTAGAGATTTGGAGGATAATTTTAATTAGTCAAAATAAATTCTAATAGTTTGAATCCCACACTATATGATGAACCTACAAATTTAATTGCCTATGCTCTAGTCCCCTTCTACTGTAGATAAGTTTTTCCAATGCATTTCATTGTATTCCATTGTGCCTAGTAATATTTTTTCTTGAGTGCAGACAAAATATTTTTTAAAACAAATATCTGACTCCCATCTCAGGCCCAACTATTTTATTCACTTCCTATAACAATAAAAAGAACCCTTGGCAAGATTCCAATATTCCAAATGATTTGGTACTGCTGGACTAAACCTCCTCTCCAAGATCCTGCTGGCCCATGACATTGACTATTTTGTGGTTCTTGGCATAAACTTGGATGGTCTTGTCTCTAGACCTTTTCTGTGCTTTTTTCTTTTCTTGGAGTGTTTCTCCTTCAGAAACCTCATGGTTTTACTCATTCCTTTGCCATCAGCTCTGAGTTCTCTTAAAATAGTCCTCCATTGCCATCCTATCCCCAGTAGTCCCCTTATCTTTTATTTCCTTATTAGTATTTCATGGCAGGCATTACATTATATTTATTTGTGCATTATTGATTTTTCCTACCAACAGAAATCTTCATGAGGGAAGAGGCTTTTACTATCAAACTTATCACAGTGCAATCAGAACAGAATATATACTGAATAGTTAAGTAAATGCTTGTTGCATAAATGAGAGCAAAAATGTCTCAATATTCTTATGACTATATGTAAATTCAACATGGGCTCCGTTTTTGGCTCTATACCAAATACCAGGATGCAGAGATGAATAAATCATGATACTATTGTGCTTAGAGGAAAGGTAAAGGTAAGGTATTTGGAGAGAAGTACAAAGGAAAAAATGATTAATTGCAACAGTGAGATTCAAGGAAAGTTTCCTGATGGAGGGAATACTTGAAAATGCCTAGCGATGCTATTTTGACTTTATCTTGTTTGGAGTTTGCAAAATAATCACTTTGCTTTGTTGTAATTCTAACCATAAGCATTCAAAGTTTCTGTCTTAAAGAAAACTGCAGAAGCTTTGGTTCACTCTTATCAGGAATCAGTTGTTTTGATAGGCAGCCGAAGCTACAGAAAGAAGGAAGTTATTTTTTTACTAAAAAAAATTTTTTAAAGAAATGAGTAGACGGGGTGGAGTGGGGCGGGGGGAAGAAATGAGTAGACAATTTTGGCCCCCTGATAGATGAAGTTTTGAGCCCTTGTCATGCCCTTCAGCCCAAATGGTGTTTTACCTTGTAAATAAAATTAAAAAAAAAAGATTAAATTTTGTAAGCTCTGATCTCGTGTGAGAAGAACCAATCAGCATTTGATAAGAATCTTATATACACCAGATCAATACACTGTGAAAATTCCCATGAGCATAAAAAGAAATAAAAATGAAATAGGTCAATGCACACTGTCTTCCTCCACAGTACTGTTGCAAGGAGAATTGTGAATTTGAAAATTTAGCATAGAAAGAGACCTTGAGTCAGAGGACAATAAAGAGAAAGGATGCTGCTGGGAAAGGAAAAGCAGAAGGGAAGCTTAGAAAAAAAATAAAATGACTTACTCAGACTTCTAATGTTTGAAAAAAATAGAATTTTGCAATAAAGATCTTCAAATATCACATCAATTCATGTTGTACTAAATTATTAGACATCTTTTAGATATGCCATAAAGAATTTTCAATGATTCCCCTCTCCCCAGGTTTGTACAGATTTTCCATACTATAATTAAATCACAACCTTGATCTTGATATATTGTTCTTGTTTTGCCTTTTTTAAATATTTTTATTATAATACTGTGATTTGCCAAGTTGTTCATAATACAGTTGTTTTAAGTGGTAATTGTTCAGACACCAACCCCACAAACCAGTGTAAAATCCCTTCACCAGTGCCCCCAATTTTCCATCAGCCACCTTAGCCTGCCTCCTTGCAGACACACAAATTTACTTCATATTGTTTGTTACAACAAAAGGCAAATGGAATTATCAAAACTTAGACCAACAAGATTCAATTTGAGGTAATTATTATATCACTCCATTGTTAGATGACATTCTGCTTTTACCCAAAACAAAGAAAAAAGGTGGTCCTCAATTTCCTCTTTCTTTTCACCAAGCCCTTTCACTTGTAAAAGTTCACTTGGATAGGTGTTTTTATCTCTCACTCCACTCTCCCCTTCCCAGTTGAATTTAAACTGGTAAATACAGTTGTCAGTTTGGTGGACCCAGAGAAACTACAATTCCATGATTCTTTCTCCCTCATGACTGGCTTGTTTTATTAATTTGCACAGCAACCCTGCTTCAGACCAGCTCATGGATTTTGGAAAAATGACTCATGGGGTATTTTTCAATCCATGGTGTCAATAAGAATTTACTGGGCTGTGCTTGGTGCTAGTTGAGTCTTCCATGTAACTGTTTTGGCTCAGTGAGCTTGGTAAATTACTTTGCAATTTTCCCATCATATTTATTATGGTACTACTGGGCTAACACTACTATATAATTTTGAGGGGTCAAGGAACTACAGATTTGAAACAAATTCGGTGACTTTGTAATTTTATAAGGTTAAATCATGGGGTTGGGAAGTATCAATGGCCATTCTTTTCTCTCTCTTTTTTTTTTTTTTTTTTGGTTTTTGGGCCACACCCAGTGACGCTCAGGGGTTACTCCTGGCTATGCGCTCAGAAGTCGCTCCTGGCAGGCATGGGGGACCATATGGGAACCGGGGGATCGAACCGTGGTCCATCCTAGGCAAGGCAGCAGGCACCTTACCTCCTGCGCCACCTCCCGGCTCCCTCTTTTTTTTTTTTTATTTATTGATTGATTGGTTTCTGGGCCACACCTAGCAGCACTCAGGGACTACTCCTGGCTCTGCACTCAGAAATCATCCCTGGTAGGCTAGGGGAACACATGGGATGCCAGTAATCAATCCAGGCCTCTTCTGGGTGGGCCACATGCAAGACAAACTCCCTATTGCTGTGCTATCTCTCCAGCCCCCATTATTTTCTCTTCAGGTTTGTAGCAGAGCCAGGTTGTTTTTATTCCAGGAAGATAGTGGTTGTAGGTTTTCTGAGGCAGGGGCATTTGGCGGGTGTATTGGCTCAATCCCATTCTGGGAAAAAAAAAAAGGTACCAGAGTTTTCAGCCCTTGTAGTCTGGTCCCACCTGTGGAAAGTCAACTACTTATGTTATTTGATTTCAGTCTCATAGTTGACCTGCTTCTGTTGGAAGGTATAAGGTATGGCACTGGGCTATTGTGATTCATGCAGAAAGGGGAATCCATTTCCCACCCATTTTGAGAATTCCACAGAATTTTTTTTAAATATGAATGCTTCACGAATTTGCATGTCATCCTTGTGCAGGGGCCATGCTAATCTTCTCTGTATCGTTCCAAGTTTGTATATGTGCTGCTGAAGTGAGCAAACGAGAATTCCTCAGAATTTTGATGCAGTCTGGATCAGACTAGCTGGGAAGTATCTGCAGCCATTATTTTCTTTTTTTTTTTTTTGACCTTTATTTCTAAGCTTTTTTAGACATGTAAAAGTGAGTAATATCTCATTGAACCTCATACTTTACTCTCATTTCCATCCTTAGTTCTTTCTAGAGGAACTTATGTGAAAATCCTCCCACACCAGAAATTAACTATTGCCAAACTATAGCCCTGAATGAACCAGTATGAGATCATATTTCAACACTAGGTGATACAACCTTGGTGCTCTTTTCTCTCTGAAATCTCTTATGTTGCAATTATAAAATATAGAATGCCGAGTGACCATCTCTTGATTATCGACCTTACAATAGTCAAAGATATCTGTTATTTATCTATCCAAGACATTGATTTACCCAGGGTCCCCAATACTGTCATTAAGAACACAAAATTTTTTCCATGTTTTCATTTTCTCACCCACAGAATTGGTTTCCACTTCAGACTGGTACTCAAGGTTTAGGATGGTTAAATGTACAACTAGTATTATACACTATTTTGTTTATATATAATATATTTTTGTTTATATCACTGAGTCTCATTGCTTTGAATTGATTTTAGACCTTCATAATTGTGGAAGGAGGATGGCCTCAACTTCTCCAACTGATACCAGTTCCCCAATAGCAGGAAACAGTAACACTGGGGTTTCAGCCATAGGTATCTACAATCAAGTAGAGAGACTGGTGAAGTTATTTGGAGGTTGTTTTGTAGTGTGTGTGTGTGTGTGTGTGTGTGTGTGTGTGTGTGTGTGTGTGTTTGACTTTGGGGACAGACAGTCGATGCTCAGGCTGTGTCTAAGGATCATTCTCAATGGTGCTTGAAGATTCTATATAGTGCAAGAAATCGAACCAGGGTCAGCCATGTGCTAGGCAAACAAGATAGCCTCTGTACCATCTCTGGCCCATGTAGTCTTACAAAAATTCAGAAATTATTTTATTGTCATGAGTATTTTACTGTCATTCTATCAAGCTTTGGAAACAACTTTTTTTTTGGGGGGGTCACACCCGGCAGTGCTCAGGGGTTACTCCTGGCTCCATGCTCAGAAATTGCTCCTGGCAGGCACGGGGGACCATATGGGGCACCGGGATTCAAACCGATGACCTTTTGCATGAAAGGCAAACGCCTTACCTCCATGCTATCTCCCGGGTCCCTGGAAACAACTTTTGATTGGTGAGGACATGTACAGCTGATCTATATCCTCTCTCTTTTCCTCATTTTTAGCATTTTTCCTTATTTTTAGCAGTTGATCTGGAGTTACCCTTTGTTTCCATAATAGTTCTCTTTGCTTGGACTTTAACTGTGAAGATATTCTCAAGTTCTTGTATCTGAAAAGTGAGGTCATATCTTCATTCAACATGAAAGAAGGCAGCCACTGATGGAATAAAGTCTGCCAGCTCCTGATGTGGTCTGACAGATACAAGTGTTTATTTCTCACCTTTTGGGGAACAAGAGCTTTATGAACTTGGAGGGGCTGTGACCCCAGTGGACATGATACACTTTTATCTCTTTGATGCTAAAATTGCCCTCATTTTCTCCTGCCAAAGGCATAGTTTTAAAATGGCAATTCACAATTCACGTTATCCTATTTGTACAGATGTGTCCTTCAAAGGCTAGTTTGACATCTAAAACTATTTAGTTCATCCACATTCTTTAAAGATCCCAAGATTTCCAAGGGAGCACTGGACCCAAGGGCATCTCCCGAGAGACCTAAAACAAAAGTCCAGGGACTCCTATGACAGGAATGAGACTTCCTTCAGTAAGCTACAACTTTAGGAACATATGGACACTGCCAACAAGTACATAAATGCTTCTGCCAGCACACAAACACACAAAATAAACAGTAAAACCAAATGAACAAAAATGTCCAGCACAATTCTCAATGTACTTCAGGCCATAGGAAAGACCTCCTGCTCTCCTACCAAGACATAGTTTTCTCCTTTTTCTTTTCCATTCCCAACCCTAGTGTTGACCTCCCTCCACCATAGTTCCCAGCATGCATTCTATACTTGCACCCTTAGCCCCTGGACTGCTAGTAAAAAAAGGTACATTTTTGTGTATAGGTTGTTATAGTTTGAGTATCTTGATTCTATTGTTGTTGACTTTGGTTTGGTTATTTAGGTCTGATAATTTTGATTTCCACTCAATGCTCCTGAGACCGCTTGGCTCCTAGGTCTCATCCACTTTTTTTTCTTTTCTCATATTTTAGGAATACATAGAAATACGAGGTGGAATAGGATGATCCATGTTTTATGTTCAGTAAAAAAAAAAAAAAGGCAGAAGCCCATATCTAAAAGCTATAAATAAAATTAAAATAAGAAAATAAAGGGGGGCAGATGTGGCAAGTTTTTGTTTTGTTTTGTTTTGTTTTGTTTTGCATAGATGAAGTAAACGTTGGGAAAATTATAAAGGAAATTTCTTGGCCTAAGAGATACAGGGTGTCTACACCCTTAAAGCATACTGTCATGAGACCGACCACAGGCTCCAGGCATGTTAGTTTTCAAACTCCAAGATCTTTCTTTATGGACCCAGTAAAAGTCCTGCTCGGTCATGGTTGTCAAAGTCAGTCTTCTGTTATTAGAGAACTTGGTTTTTGCACAGATCCTAGGATGAAGCCTAGGATAAAGTCTTTTTTTATGGTCCCAGGAAAAATTCTGCTCAGTCTTGGATATCATAGCCAGTTTTCTGTAAATAGAGATCTTGGTTCTTGCATAGATCCTAGAATGGAGGCATAGTTCTCTCCTTATGTGAGAATAATCAATTCTTCATGATCCACGTTAAGGATTCTTATAGACAGGAAATTTGACATAAGCTCTTTGTTCTTTTGTTAATGCTAGGAAGAGCTAGTTTAAAATTCAATAGGAAAATTTCTCTTTGATCTGAGACATAGAATAACTGGCAGAGCACATGTCTTGCATGAACTATGTCCCGAGTTTAACCTCATGAAAGACAGGGCCAGCTCTCAGCACTGTTCCCAGGATGTCACGTGTTGGCACTTAAGCATCATGCAATTGGGCCTATATCAATGGATTGAGGATTACCCGAAGTAGCCCCAATCTTTGTCTACCTCCCAATATGTTTGAGTGTGGCTCCTAAATAAAAAGAAAAAACTGCTCATATCTTACACATCATTAGTATCTCAAGGTACTTACCCTGTATATATCCAGCCCAGGTTGATCAATCTAGCACCCCAAATGGTCCCTTTAGTCCCCTTAGGAATTATTTTTGAGTACAGAAGGACGAATAAGCCCTGAGCACAGCTGGGTTTGGCAAAAAATAAAACAAATTCTAAAATAATAAAATAATAATAAATTTAAAAAGTACAAGTTATGTATTATTTTGGCCATGGTTTCACCATTCTTCTTTATAGACTATTATTTTCAAAGTTCTTCACAATGCAAATATTCCAAATATTTGTTCAGGGCACTTTGAGCCTCTCATATGCCTAACTACTTGCTGTTGTTAAACATCTGAATTGGCAGCATGAAAATCTCTGTGCTCACATGTAGCCATTGAAAAGCAAAGGAACCTGGGTGGCCTGAGAACACCCCCATGGGAAGATTCTCCAGGATGGCTTTGTATTACACAAGCTACATACTGGATAAAATCAGGAAACATTTTCTTTTTATCAGGCCGCCTTAAATAGACTAACAGGCCCATCAAATGCAGCTGCTTGCCTGTTTCAAGTTCAAATTTCATTACTAAAATTGGTGTGGGAGAATGCCTCCTTAGAACCTAATCAGGGCTTGCAAAGGATTTATTTTGTAAGTCGCTGCCACTCTCCATGATCATGACAGTCACTCAGGATCATTCTTTGTATTGGCAAATTAGTTTCAGATGAGATAACCTAAGTTTCTGCACTGTCAGCTGAAGTTATCACTTACAGAACTTAGTCAAAAGAGAATTAAAAGACATATGCAAAATAACGAGAGACATTTTCCAAAGAAACCGTAAAGTCCAAAAAAGTGAGCGTCATCACCACCATTGCAGGGCACTGGATATATTGATTACAGATAAAAATCTGAGTTGGCTTAAAATAATTATCCAAGAAATCGGATTTAAAAAAAAGTCTAAGGCCCAAGTACAATAGGTAAATTGCTCATCTTGCATGCGCCGACCCAGGTTTAATCCATATTGGTTCCAGAGTCCCACAGGAATAATTCCTGAGCACAGATATAGGGGTAAGCTCTGAACACCACCACACTTGACCCAAAACCAAATTAAAACAAATGATGTATGAAATGGATTTCTCTTTTTACTAAATACAACCTACTTCTACCATTACTTACCAACCTGAAATATCCTGAGTAATAAGAATATTTTATGATTTGAAGTTTGTCTCCTAGGTTTGCCATTTCTGCCAACTCACTTCATTCTCTCATCAACTTAAAAAAGGGAGAGAAGGGCCGGAGAGATAGCTCAGCAGCTTTTTCCTTGCAAGCAGCCAATCTAGGACCTAAGGTGATTGGTTCGAATCCCGGTGTCCTATATGGTCCCCCGTGCCTACCAGGAGATATTTCTGAGCAGATAGCCAGGAGTAGCCCCTGAGCACAGCTGAGTGTGACCCAAAACAACAACAACAAAACAACAACAACAACAACAAAAATAAGGGAGAGAAAATAATCATTGCCCAATCACTTTGTGATTTGAACCAATACCTTGCTCTAAAGTATGATCTGGTCCTGGAGATTTTAGATGAAGAGAAAATGGCAATGTAATTTACTGTCTTTACATTTAATTTACACCCATGCTGAGGAAGGCCTCACCTGGAAAATTTTCTTTTTATCTACTTACTGAGTCTCTTAAGATAATTTATTTAGCACTTCTGGATTAGAAATAAAAGTAGAATACACCATTAAGAAGGACGGAAATGACTACCTTATATTCTGAAAATGGGAGCATATAAAACAGACTACCTGTCTACAGTTCTAAGCTTCAGAGTCCTACATATTCAGTTACACCATTTTCTACAGTCCAGGGTTCTGAGTTGCATCTTTCTTAACAAGGCACCCAGGTAGCTTATGCTCCAGCTAAGGATAGATTTCATAGACAGCTATAAACCTTGCTCTCCCACTCAGTAGTTATGAGGCTAGACAAATTACCCGACTTCTCAGTAGAAAAGGAAAACTATACTATATCCTATATGCTTATACTATATCAATCTTAGAAGCTTGTTAAAAGGATTAAACTATTTTTATTGAAATGGCATTGCATTATGAATTACAGAAATTACAGAAATGTATCCTTGAAGATCAATTTTGCGACCCCTCTGTACTGACTTTCCCCTAGCTTCCATCAGTTTTCTTCTGGACAACAATGATTCTTATAATCCAAAGTTTATGTTTAACTATTTCGTCTGTTTATATAAAAAAAGATGTGATCTAGAGCTTAAGTGTTAATAGCAATAAATTTACAATAGATTTGCAAGAGGGGATTTTTTTTAATGACCCAATCTAATAAAGGAAGAAAGAGCTGATGTTTTTAAGAAATATTTTTTTAGTGTTGAGTAGTCATTGAAGTAATTTTATTAACGTCATAGTTTAATGTAATCGGTACGCAGTAAACATTTATCATTGTTCATACTTATGATAGTGATAGCTCTCTCACAAACAAAACAATAAAATTTCATTACTAGCAACGAACTTTGATTAAGTCTTTACAAAGCACTTCCCATCTATTATTCTAATGAGCCTCACAGCAATCCTATGAGGGGCATAATATGTTTGTCTTTGTCTTAGTTGGGAAAATGAACTCAGGACTGTGTAATAGCTTGCTAAAGGTTTCAAAGCTTTTAAGTCAACTTCTACTACCATCTTACGGGTGATGCTGGTATGGAGATAGGTTAATGACCTCTCATCTCTCAAGAATGTTTTTTTTTCTTTCTGTTTCCTTGCTTCTGTATTTCTTCAGAGATGCCAACTCATTATCAGATCAAAGCAATGCACAAAGGCAGGAAATCTACTTGAAATGAACTAGTCCATCTTTCTCATTTCTTTCTGGATGCTACTACATAGCTTGCATTAAGAGTAAACAGTGTGGTCCCATAATTTATTTACCACACTTAACAGTTTTAATTTGGCCTATGTGTAAACAGCAAATCTCTATTCAATGAATAAAGACTTGCTATAAATTAAAAATATTATTATAGAAGAGAATTCTCAAAAAGTGTGTCCCAGAAAATTTTAACTAAGATACCCCATTAAAGTATATTTATTTGCTGTTCTTCCTCTTCACATCATATAACTACAAAAAGCATGAATCCCACTCTAAAAATGAATGCTGAGATAGTAGGCTAATAATAATACCTACATTCAAAGTAAAGACAAAGAAAGATCGCAAGAAAAGTAGCCACATAGATGGACTCATCTGTGGCAGAGCATAGAAGAAAAAAGGTAACTATTGTTTATATAGTTATAAGAACATGAGTTACTGTGCTAACAAGTGGCTAAAGACCAAGTTTGGCCAAGTGTGCAGAAAGGAGAACATAAGAAAGAGGCTCAGCTCTCTATATCACAATAAAGAGATAAAGCACTAGAGAGTGTTGTGTTGGTAGTGAAAAGGTGCAATAGGAGGTTGGACTCTGAAAGCAAAGAACCTAATCCATTGCCAATTCTCTTCATCCATAAGAAGTCAAAACCTTAAACCACTTGGAAGGGCCAACTTCCCCAGCATTCTCAAGGCTCATGAAAATTAGCAATTTCTGTTGAAGAGTAGAAAGAAGGATAAAACTCTTTGTCCCTGGAGGAGAATCAGGAAAAAAATCTTCAGTGTGCCTCATTCCACACCTACACACTTGAGGTCTGAAGAGAGGCAGGGACATTTGCACATAAGATTTTTTATGAAAACAAAAAAGTTTTCTAGCCTTATATTTTTTAGTTTTCTTAGTATATATTACATAATTATTTGCTTATCTTTACTGAAGCATCACTGTATTATAATATTATCTTTCTCAATGTGCATCATTAAAAATCAACATGTTGGGAGCCGGGAGGTGGCGCAGGAGGTAAGGTGCCTGCTGCCTTGCCTAGGACGGACCACGGTTCGATCCCCTGGTTCCCATATGGTCCCCCGTGCCTGCCAGGAGCGACTTCTGAGCGCATAGCCAGGAGTAACCCCTGAGCGTCACTGGGTGTGGCCCCCCCAAAAAAAAATCAACATGTTCATAACCATATGGTGCTCATCCCTAAATTTCTTTCACTATAAAATTTAGTTTTTAGTTGTCATGCTAGCACCACATCAACTTCATAGATTCATTCTTTTCTCGTTTTTGTTTTGTTTTGTTTTGTTTTTGGGTCACACCTGACAGTGTTCAGGGGCTATTCCTGGCTCTGCACTCAGAAGTCACAATCAGAAGTCGCTCCTGACAGACTCAAGGGACCATATGGAATGCCAGGATTTGAACCATTGTCGGTCCTGGATCAGCTGCATGCTAAGCAAATGCCCTACCACTGTGCTATATCTCTGGCCCCCTGATTCATTATTTTCTTGAAATAAATGTTAGTCAAGTGAAAAATAATGGCTACACTGGCCAAAAGCTGAAAGTTGGTGATCTCAGGAGGAGAAGGTCAGCTAAGATCTTTCTTCTGCTGAAGTCACTTTTGCCTGTAATCCATCACATGTAATCATCACTTTGCCTGTGGTCTTGCCTCACCACTCCTCTATGATTCTCTGCAGAGACACAAATCTGCCCAAACTTCAGGTATGACTGTATTTGGGCTGATGTCATGAGGGCACTTTTGAAGTGAGTGTGTACACTCTCCCCTTTCCATCCTCATTCTTCTAGGAGACCTGGCAATCAATAACATGCTCCACAAAAACCATAGTATCAGTAATAGTGCTTTGAATTCCTGAACAACTTCATTTGTTTAATGCTATTATTCTTAAAAGAACACACCAATGTAGATGCCAATGAACTATTTAATTTCAGAAAAAAAAATAATAACAGAATGGGCAGCTAACAACAAGAGCTTACTAAACCTTCTCCCATTGTCTTTTTTTGCTTGTTTGTTTTGTTTTGTTTTTTGATATTATGCTTTTTAGTATATTTGTTTTAGGGCATGGAAATATTTTTTATTTTATTGTACCAAAGTGTCTTACATATATTTCACAATAATATTTTAAGTAGATATTAACATTGAATCAGAGGAATTCCCATCCCCAAAGTTGTCCTCCCTCCACCCCCATTCCCATCCTGTATCCCCTATACCCCACCCTCATCCCCCAAACTGCCAGTACAAGTAGTTCCCTCTGTGTCTAGCTTACTACTTAGTGATCATACAACTGTTTGGGCCAGATACTCTCCAATGACTTCACTTAATATAAAATTATTTTCACAAATTTGCTTATAACCGTACTTCTTTCTTTTCTTTAGTAAATTTTCTTTTTTCTCTACCTTTTTCATTTTTCTATCTATTTTTTAAGGTAACTTTGCTTTTACTCTAAGGAAGTAAATGTATTTCCTAATGATAAAATAATTAGAGATAAAACAATTTTCACAAATTTGCTTATAACTGTACTTCTTATTTTTCTTCATTTTTATATATTAATTTTTCTTATCTTCCTTTTTCTTTTTATTTTCTTTAAAATAACTTTGTTCTCACTTATCTGGAAACAAATATATATATGGTCAGGCATTGAACTGGGTTGAGGATGTATAAGGAAAGTACTTTAACTCTTCCAGGTCCTAATACTATCTCTCCAGATCCTCATACTAAAATTTCTTCATTTACACTTATGATGTTGTCACAAATCTACTTAACTTTGGAAAATCTCGTTTTAAGTTTTCTGAATAGTAGTAATTTGTAATGAAATCTCCTTTCATTCTAAAACTATATTGGTTTGCACAACAGATATTATAGATTACCTGATTTTGAACATAGAGAGGATATATTGAACATAGAGAGGATATAAGTCAAGGACATCTCCAAGACTTTGGATTGAATAACTAAAAGGAGTAAGTTTCCCTGAGATGGGGAAGTCTTTGGTGATATGTTTGGAAAGGAAGGTCAGGAGCTGAATTCAGATATCTTGAGTTTAAGACATCACTGAGACATCCAAGTGAAAATGTCAAGAAGTTGACATTTTCAGGAAGTTGAAAGATGCCTATTCCTCTACACACACACACACACACACACACACACACACACACACACACACACACACATATTTTTGACTGACCATTTTCTTCTCCAAACTCTAGAGTTAAAATCTAAGATAGACTACTCAAACATGTCCTGTAGCTGCCTAGAGGAATAGCTCAATGGCTTGGAATACCTACTTTGCAAATTGAAGATTGAAAAATGTAATCCCTGATACTGCCATGTGCTGTCTGACACTATCCTGACAGCTCTGCTGTCTAATTTCTAACATCAAAAGTGACTTCTGACTGCACTGGAAAAAGCTATGTGCAGGGCATTGCAGTATAGAGGTGCGACACCTGGAGAATCTCATTAAAATATGAGCACCATAGCCTTCAGGAAGTATGACCCCTTGCATGAACCTATCAAAGCACTGTAAGGACTTTCAACATGTGTGTGAGCACCACAACTATAGGAGTGTGACCTAGGTGAGAACTATAGATGAGTGTGCCAGAACCACCACAAATCTGACATTCAACTCCTTGGGAGCACTGCAACTAAATATGCAAGCACTAAAACCAGGCATGTGTGTGCATGTGTGTGGGGTGAGGTGGAGTGGAGTGGCAGTTATCCCAATAATGAAGAAAAACGTGACTATATTTAAAAAAAGAACAAGAAGAATGGCCACAAGTCTTTCCTCAATACAAACTTAATCTTTTTTTTCATGTATTGAGTATCTGGTAAGGGGCCTCGTATTGTGCTTGTTCTAAAATACAAAAAAAAAAAAAAAAAAAACAAAAAAAAAACAGACACAACTCTTAGCTCATAATCTAATAGAAGGTAATCAAGTCAAGAAAACATATGGGGGCCGACACGATAGTGCAGCGGTAGAGGGTTTGCCTTGTACATGGCTGACCCAGGACAGACCTGGGTTCTGTCCACGGCGTCCCAGATGGTCTCCCAAGCCAGGAGCGATTTCTAAGCATATAGCCAGGAGTAATCCCTGAGCATCATCAGTTGTGACCCAAAAAACATTAAAAAAAAAAAAAAGAAGAAAAGAAAGAAAGAAAAAATACATATGATGCAATGGACTTTCCTATGACTTTTTCTCAGAAATCTTGTTCATCTAAGCAATGGTCAAAGCTAATTAAGAATCCAGAGATGACGAATGTCTTTGTTCTTACTGAAAACTATAATACTTCAATAAATTACTTCCGGAGGAGGACACTGTCCACTTCCCATCAATTTTAGAATCGTTAAAAAAAAAAAACCTCAAAATGCTTTAAAAATCTGCCAGAAACAAGCTGATTCCCTGACAACAACTATTATCTTAAATGTTTCTTGATTGAAGGGTGAATCACTGAATCCAGGCAAAATAACATAGAAGCAAGTTGGAAATAAACTGACAACAAAATTAAGGTATTGAAGTTCCAAAGATTGGTATCCTGACAGTTATTTCTAGGACTATTTACCCCTTTAAAGCAGAGCCCAAAATACTACCTTTGAATTCTTTTAGGGGTTATCTGAAATTTGCAGAACAGCACTTTCTGCAGTCTAGTCCTCCTTGAGAACAAACCAAATATTTAGCTGGGGTACAATAAGATTTCCATTCAAAATGACAATTTCCAGCCCTGGAAGGAAAGTGAATGTAAGTGCCCTGAGGGGGTAAATCGCATCATTTCATTGTCTTGCTCAGAAGCAATTACATTGTTATGGAGAAAGTAAGATCTCATTAACATTAGAAAAAGACAAATGTTTGCTTTTTCAAGGGCAATGGCAAGAGGGGAGGAAGTACATTTTTTATTTGGGAAGAATTAATGCTAAAAGTCGAAAATACAAAGGGGGAAATTACTTTAAAAAGTACTCAACTGAATTAACAACCAAAGCATTTTTATAATAACCAAGGACTTACTTTCAGTGCTTCCCTTGAATAATAATGGCATTTACTATCCTATAAAAGTTATTTCTTCAGAACACTACACAGTCTCAATTCTCAACAACCATAGAGGGGTTAGTTATGTTTATGATTGTGGCTTTAAGGCAAAGTACTTGATTGGCTTATTTAAATAAAAATCTATTTAAGAAAAAAAGTTCATCTTAGTAAAAATTTCTTCTCTCCACTCTTACCATTAGAGTTTGTTAAACTGGGGATTGCTGTGGTTGCCAGGTCGTTGCCCAGTTTCTTTCATCAGTTAGCCAGGGGGTATGGATTTAATGAGCTCAAGAAGAAAGATCGCATACTTCCTTGAAATATCTAATACATGTCATATTCAACAATGACATTCTAAATTGATTTATTTTGCCAACCTACATAATTTTCAAATATGTGAACAGACCTTAAAGAACAATGTTGCTTTTTGCTGGATAGACAGTAATTGCAGATGAGGTCTCCATTAAGACTATGTTTTTCTCTTTGGAAAATTTTAAACGTTTGAACTTAATAATAGTTAACATCCAAACAGATTAGTCAAATGAAATGTTCAGTTATTGTATGACAGAAAATGCTAGCATTGTTCATTTCTACTGTCCAGCAACATTAAAAAAAATATGCAAGGAGCTGGAGAGTTAGTAGATTGTTGAAACCTCCTAAATAAACTGTGTTCCACATTGATTTGATCCTCTGGATCACTAGGAATAATTCCTGAGTACGAAATCAGGAATAAACCCCCCAGTATCCAACCTTCAGGCCCTAACTCCTAGCTGAGAGAGGTACCTATAAAAAGAATAAATAGAAAAGCAGGTATATCTCCCATTCCCAGCTTTATTGACAGAATAGGCAATGTGATTTTTAAAATAAAGTTTGAGAACAAAAGAAAAGGCTATGCTTGACTTGACATACTTTTGCAATGACTAGTTCTTTCAGGAAGTATCTAGCCATGGCAGTAGCATGGCAAGAAGAAGATGACATTTGGGGGATGCCACAATATATTTATGCTCTATCTTCCGCCTGGACTCTCATGATACCAAAGATTTCTTTCTACCATGGCCCAGGTCACAAATGAAATAGAAATGTGGGACCAAGAAACAGCTCAGTGATAGAGAACCTACCTGGCATAAGATAGAGAATTAAATCCCTGGTATCAGTATACATGCCAAGTATAATTCTAGTGGTGCTATGGTTGTGATCTCTCATTACAATGACATGTTAGCTTACAAATACTCAACAAACTGTTATGTACAGGTAACACTTTTAAAAAGAAGCCTATAAGCACTATAACCAAAGGTGTAAATACCTGCCATTACAACCACAAAGAGAAGAGGGGGATTTTTAAAATCAAAGGAAGAACATTAAAATAAAACCTGACATAAACAAATCAAATGGTCATTAGTATGTGACTAAATGTTACTAACTCCTTTGTGGGGATAAAAGGGTAATCACATCACATAAGGCTGCTCTGTTCCTTGTATACAGCCCTTCTACCAATTCAAATGGGGAATTGATTGCTTACCAAATCATTTTCTGATATAGCACATAAGTATACAGAGCATGACCATAAAGTATCAGAATGAATTTTAAGAAAAACAAATAATCCTTACATATACTCAGGAGTATTCTGTAAAGCATTTTTATACCAACACACTGGGAGACTGAACAATTATCCTCCAGCTACAGATATATATGGAATTCTATAATTCTGTGTATGATTGCAGAATATCAGTATCTCCAGTTTAACAAAAAAGTGTGGTTTATTTTTGAAATCCATTTAAAGTTGCTGAGAGTAAAAGTAACTGAAGTTTTGGCCAGAATATATCACTCATCTTCTTCTTCCAATGTCTAATCATTTGGGTACTTCATGCTCAAATCATGCTTATTAGAGAATAACATACTTCACTGCATGGTTCTACAACTAATTGTGAAGACAATTTCAAAGTTTTAAAATAGTCATTCTCTCTAGATGTCCACTTGAGTGAAATAGCATCCATTCTCTATGTGTAAAAGCTAGCATTAAACATATATATTTTTATTTATAGCCAATATAGTCATAATGTTCCTAATATGAATCCATTTACTGTATTTGGCTAGCTACAACAGTTGATTTATTCAGACTAATTCTATTTCAAAAATCCTAGTATTTCTGTTCATAATGGAAACAAACAGACTAATCTCTTATTTTGTTTTGGCTTCAAGGGGTAGTTATCAAGCGTCTATTGTAGAGCATTAGAATGTTGGTTGTTATTTTAACATAAAAATAAATGTTTATTGTGACTAACAAAAATATGTCATGTTTCTTATAAAATTCAAGCAGATATATACCCATGTTAGACAGCAAATATTTTAGACTTTGTGGATTGGGCAGCAAAATTGAATATATTATGCATGTTGATGAAAGTCAAAATTCAATCAAAATCATTTTAAATATGCCACAATCCACAGATGCTGCTATTTCTATGCATTGGCCAGTGCTACAGACTTATTTTACTCTCAAAAGAGAGAAAAATCAAGACAATAAAAATCATGGGCATACTGGTTTCTAAGCTGATTGAACTGGGCATCTTAGAATAGGGACAGGGCAAGTCCCCTGTCCCGCTAAAGCCTTCAGAGCTGTACACACATCCTACAACCACTGCTATGACAATGGGCCAGCTTAATTGCTTTTCCACTAATCTCTACAGAGACACCTGATGGCCAAAAATCTCTATTATGCTGTTTGGGGGCCTGAGATCTCTGGGATTTCTGAGATCACTAAGTCAGGGTGCTTCCATACTTCCAAAAGCCTTGACAACCTCTGCCATGTCCATACATTGACCCAGCTCCATAGATCTTCTGAGTCCTGGATTGCTCAACACTTCCATAACTGACATACTGGCATCCCAGTAGGAATGTAAAAAATCAGATATGAAATTATAATCAAACCCATCTAAGCTCAACAAAGAAAACCAAAACAGAATGCTTAGCTAACAACAGCTTAGTAAACCTTCAGACAATCATATACTAACCCCATTGTGAGATTTGACAATTTTTATAAATTTTATTTATAATTAATTATTTCTAATAATTAATATAATTATTTCTAGTGAAGTTTTCTGTGATAATTTTATTACCATTTAGTTGTAACAAGCAATATTAAATAAATTATTCATACCTGCCAAGTGGTAGAGTTGGAAAAGGGTAGGAAACTGGGGACAATGATGGAACATTGAATGCCAGAAGTCACTATATTATAAACCATGGTGCTGAAATAAAAAAAAAGTTATTAGAAAAAATAATTTAAAATGTTCTTTTTAAATAATGAAGATGCACTAGTGCAGTGGTCGGCAACCTGCGGCTTGCGAGCCACATGTGGCTCTTTATACTTTTAATTTGGCTCTTCTGTGTGCTGGGCGGCCCCTCCAGGAGTCAGGACTATGCTCCTAGCCTCTGTCAGTGCACTTCCTGTGTGCAGCCCCAGGGGCCGGCTCCAAGAGTGTAAGATGATACCCAGTATCAACCCTAAACAGACACTTTGATAGAAAAGAAATACAAATGGCCAAAAGGCACATGAAAAAATGCTCCTCATCACTAATCATCAGGGAGATGCAAATCAAAACAATGATGAGATATCACCTCACACCACAGAGATTGGCACACATCACAAAGAATGAGAAAAATCAGTGCTGGCAGGGATGTGGAGAGAAAGGAACTCTTATCCACTGCTGGTGGGAATGCCGTCTAGTTCAACCTCTATGGAAAGCGATATGGAGATTTCACCAAAATCTGGAAATTGAGCTCCCATTTGACCCAGCTATTCCACTTCTAGGGATATATCCTAAGAACACAAGAATACAATACAAAAATCCCTTCCTCACACCTATATTTATTGCAGCTCTATTCACAATAGCCAGGCTCTGGAAGCAACCAAGATGTCCTTCAACAGACGAATGGCTAAAGAAACTGTGGTACATATACACAATGGAATATTATGCAGCCGTCAAGAGAGATGACATGGATGCACATGGAATCTACCATGCTGAGTAAAATAAGTCAGAGGGAGAGAGAGAGAGAGAGAGACGCAGAATAGTCTCACTCATCTATGGGTTCTGAGAAAAATAAAAGTTATTTTTGTACCAATCCTCAGAGACAATGGGAGGAGGGCTGGAACTTCCAGCTCACTTCATGAAGCTCACCACAAAGAGTGATGAGTGCAGTTATAGAAACAACTACACAGAGAACTACCCTAATCATGTGAATGAATGAGGGAACTGGAAAAAATGTCTGGAGTACAGGTGGGGGTGGGTTGGGAGGGAGGGAGATTTGGGACATTGGTGGTGGGAATGTTGCACTGGTGAAGGGGGTGTTCCAAAAAATAAAAAAGAGAAAAAAGAGAAAAAAGAAAAAAAAAAGGTGTTCCCCCAACGTCATCCTTTCTTTTTTTGTTTTTGTTTTTTGTTTTTGGGTCACACCCAGCAGCACTCAGAGTTGCTCCTGGCTCCACGCTCGAATCCCATATGGTCCCCCGTGCCTGCCAGGAGACAGTCGGAGTAACCCCTGAGCACCACCGGGTGTGGCCCAAAAACCAAAAAAATAAAAAATAAATAAAATAAATCATTCTTGGCAGGCTTGGGGGACCATGTGGGATGCCGGGATTTGAACCAATCCAATGACCTTCTGCATGAAAGGCAAATGCCTTACCTCCTTGCTATCTCTCCGGCCCCAAGTCATCCTTTTTTTTTTTTTTTTTGGTCACACCTGGCAGTGCTCAGGGGTTATTCCTGACTCCATGCCCAGAAATTGCTCCTGGCAAGCACGGGGGACCATATGGGACACTGGGAGTTGAACAGATGACCTTCTGCATGAAAGGCAAACACCTTACCTCCATGCTATCTCTTCGGCCCCAAGTCATCCTTTCTTAAACCTCTTCCTTTGATATGTAAAAGTCCACTGAATATGTACTTTTGTCTCTCTCTTGACCTGAAGCCTCCTGGTATTGGGAATTGGTTTTAATAAAGAGGTGTTCTAGCTTTTTGGGCTCGAGACAGAGAAGACAAGGTAAAAGACCATGGACTCCATGATCATCCTTTTCTGGCTAGCTTGGTTTATTATTTCCTGCTACCCTCCTTCTTCAGACCAGGTTGGGTGGGGTTTAAAAATACAGTGCCTGGAGTGATCTTAAAACACATATTTTATTTTGCACAAGAGTGGGCATCTTCCATGAAAGGATTCTCAACCCAGAGTTTTCTTTTCCATGGATTCTCATGTTCTGAGTACTCATGATTAAAGTTGTGAGCTAATGCCCTTAAATGCTGTTTTTTGTATTGATTATGGCTTTCTGCATAATATAAGTGCCAATCAGAAATTTTTTTTGCAAGAGTGGAAACATTTCAATATCTCCTTCTCAGACACAGCATTCCAGAATCAGATTCTTTTTTGAAAACATCCATCTTATGTCTCACCGTAAAAACTAATTGTGAAACTCCCCTGCAGAGAAATATTAAGTTTATAGAGAAAATGAACAATGTCTGCCAAATACACAAGCTTAGCTAGCCATTCCTTTTCCAACTGGGGCTGTACAAAGTCAGAATTCTGCTCTCACAAGAACTGGACTACTTCTTCCCTCTTGCCAACAAGGCGAGAGAGCACTTTTCCCCTGAACAGCCACTTCATGGAGAAGATGCTAGTAGTGGGCATCAATACTCTCACCCAGGGTGGTGAATAGCCTGGATTTCATCACAATAGTGAATTTCACAAATTATCTTTATTGTGTCATCTGTTACAGAGTTTAGTTGAGCAGGGAGTTTTTCTGAATCCAGTCTATCATACAATGAGTAGATACAATGTACAGGTGTGCAACTTCTGTTTCTTGTGACTACTCAAAAACACTGAGCATCATCTGTACATACATCAACACATCAGATTATTATTCTGAGTGAAATGAGTCAGAAGGAGAGGTGTAAACACAGAATAATCATTTGTGGCATATAAGAATAATAAATGGCAATATGTTAATAATATATAGAGAAAATAGGGATGAGGGACAGGAGAACCAGTCCATGATAGGAAGCTTGCCATAAAAAGTGGTTAGTTTGGGGCCCGGGAGATAGTATGGAGGTAAGGCGCTTGCCTTTCATGCAAAAGGTCATCGGTTCGAATCCTGGTGCCCCATATGGTCCCCCGTGCCTGCCAGGAGCAATTTCTGAGCATGGAGCCAGGAGTAACCCCTGAGCACTGCCGGGTGTGACCCCCCCCCCCAAAAAAAAAAGTGGTTAGTTCAGTTAAAATAGAGAAAGGTACATTGGTAGGTGGAACTTATCACTCTGGACAAGAACTGGATGCTGAAAATGGATAAGTGACATACATGGAACCCTTTAATTAACAATATTGCAAACCATGGTGTCATAAAGGAAATTTTGAAAACCTCAGTGTCATAAAGGAAAAGAGAGATAGAAAAAAGCAAAATATCTGCCCCTGACATAGGCAGAGAAAGGTGAAGGGGAAGGAAACAAGGGACATTGGTGGTGGGGAAAGTGCACTGGTGAAGGGTGGTGTACATTCTATGATTGAAATGCAAGTATGAAATATTTTGTAGCAAATATGCTTAGATAAAAATTATTTTTAAAATGTTTCAGACTCCCTATCTTAATTCCTTTATGATCTATCATATGCCTTTAACAAAGTGCCGCTTTTGTTTTAGTGTGTATTTTAGTTTGGTTACTTGCAGTACACACTAAAGTGTCAATAG
>PVKC010015296.1:0-21556 GCA_004027635.1 Crocidura indochinensis
GTGTGTGTGTGTGTGTGTGTGTGTGTGTGTGTGGTGTGGGTAAATGAGGAGGCGGGAAGCTGAGATGGGTGATAAAATCATTCTGAAAAGGCCAGAGAATCTGCCTTGAGAACCACCCTCCTTCCCCACCCCCACGCTCATCCCATCCAGTCCATTCTTCACTAATTTCCTCTTCTCTCTATTTTAGCAGTTGGATGTATCTCACACTGGGCGCCATATGCTTCACAATAACTTTAAAAGTAGTGAATCGGCTAATTAGCATTTTTCTTTGAAGTAAAAAATAAATTTGCTCTGCAATATTACACTGCAGCTCTCGATCGCATCACAGCCAGTTTTCTTTTGGAGCGGTTTGCTGGGTGGTTTCGAATCAAAGCACTTTTGCAAAGGAAAAATTACAACTTCTTTTGAAGCCCCACGTAAAGGTTGGAAAATCCGATGGGCAGCGGTCTTCCCATGGGTGTTTTTGAAGGTTTTAGGCCCAAAGAATATATTTCCTGATCTTTGCTAGTTCTGATATTTTCCTTAAGATGAGCAGCAGTATCGTTTAATAAAAACAGGACCAAATCGAACATTTAAAGCACTTTTGAAACCAAAGCCAACTGCTCCCTGGCCAGACTGTAAGGGCTTGTAGCTGTCAATCAATCCCCAGTCTACCCCGCCTCCCTCATTAGGAAGGTAAACAATGAAAAGAAGAAGTAGATGATGAGGCAGATAGCTGAACAAATGAGGACCTAGAGGGAAACAGGACACCAGCTTAAAAAAAAAAAGCACAAAAAACCCCCCACCCTTGGCCACAGACTTAAACAGCCCTCCCCCAGCAAATGCACTTTCCAAAAAACAGAGGAGTGGAATCCTTTCGGGTTTCTCTCTTCTCTCCATTGCCCTAGGCAATCATGTTAAAACTCACATGGCTGGTGCTTATTCAGATAAACCTAACAATGCACACCACTGGTTACCATGTGAATCTTCACAAACCACACAAGAATGTGCTGGTTCAAATCCCCCCCAACCCCCTCCAAAGTAAAATTTATTCAAGACAGCAAACAGCTCAGCAGCTTTATAAAAGCAAATGGTGCTAGAGGGAATTCTAGCTTGTATTTACAAATTAAGAATTAGATGCATCATCATGAAATAAAGGTTAGAATAGCGGCAAAAATCTAGGATGCTGCATTCAATTTATCACTGTCATTATAAGCTTAAACATATACTTATCTATGAAACATGCCACATCCGCACAGTACCAAAAATGATAAATACATTAACTAACTGGTCACTTGTATTTTCTGTAAATAAAACATTCTATAGTATGGAAAAGAGTAACTGAAAGTTTATTTTTTTCCTGAAAATAATTTTTAAAATTACAATGAAAAAGTAAAACTGAAGAAAAGCCATATCATAAGTTTATTCTTTGAATTGAAATGCAACTGAGTTCAGGAATGCTGAACAATTTTCTAGTCTGGCTCTTGTTCTTAAATCAGTTTCCTGCTATATAGCAATCTCCAGGTTGGAAACATGTTCAAGGGTAACTAAATTCAGGTAACCATAGTTTCAGAAATACTAACTCAGAGAAAAATCTGTTAAACTTGTGTAATAAATTTATACAAGCTTTATAATGATTAAATTAAGTTATAATAAATACCAAAATATTTACTTCTAATCCTGAGAAATTATTTTAATTGTAAGCTTTGTTTCATAATTCATCCACCCCGAATTTATAAGAGCTTTAAAAGTAGCAAGTAAATTTCATTTACTATGAACATACAAAAATATTAAAATGAAGAAAAAAAATTTAACAAAACACAGTGTTTTTATTCAAATGATTTCTGCTCTCTACTTGAAGGTAATAATTATATTTAAATTTAAAAATATGGCTTTTTTAAAAATGATGAAAAGACAATTTATTTTTTAACATCCAAAGTATGAAATAAATGTGAAAACCTTAACTCTTACAGTAAATATTTTCCATAATTATAGTAAAATAGTTTAAGTTATGGATATTTACATCCTTTTCATCATTTCACTGGTAAACTTAACTGACATTAGAATTTTAAATATTCCAGCATAAATTTATAGAATTTTTTCATTATTGAATCTGTCTACTGCATTTATATCTACCTACAAATTCTTGATCAATTTTAGCTCTGTGCAGTTAATAGATTTTTATACTAGTAAAACAACTGTTACCTTTTATTTGCTTTCTTATCTGACTAAATGTATATATACATATTTAATGTTAATTTGGGACACTGAAAAGACTGCTTAATGATTAAGGAAAAAAATCTTAATGTACTCTTAATCAAGATTCACACTTGTCATATTTAAGCCAAATTAAAAAAAAATGGGCCCTTCTTAATAGCTTCGCCTAAATGAAATGTCATGTTTAAAAGCCTACAAGTAAGTTTATACCTGTTATACATTTAAAGAAAGGATTAAACTTACCTACTATACCGAATACAGCTAGCTTTGCTTGTATAGATTACAATATAGGCTGTGATTAAGTTAAAGATTCAAGTGTACCTTTGCTATTAAAGCCATATCCTCTTCAGAACAAATAGGATTAAGTTTTGATACTGCATTTGAGTCAAAGTGTTGAAATAAAGAGATTCTGTTTATGTCCATCTGCTCTTAACTGTTCTGTTAGTTTAAAAACTCTTTTTTATTATAGAGGACCAATTATTCATCCCCAAGTTCAGGGTTG
The DNA here is from genome assembly GCA_004027635.1 of Crocidura indochinensis. Taxonomy (NCBI): domain Eukaryota; kingdom Metazoa; phylum Chordata; class Mammalia; order Eulipotyphla; family Soricidae; genus Crocidura; species Crocidura indochinensis. The sequence goes on from PVKC010015296.1 coordinate 2,699, forward strand.
TTGTTGTTTTTTTGCTTAAGTTGATGATTACTTTGAAAAAGGGGCAAAAGAAACCCCTATAAACATTTAAAATAGAAAAGGGCCTCAAATTCTTGTAGTAAACTTTACACCTTACCACCATAAATAAGCCTGGCACTTCGATGAAAATTAACACTAGTTTTGTAAAGAGCACATTGGGGGCCTGCAGTAAAGTCTTATCTTTAGTTCCAGTCAACTAGCAATCCTGAAAGAGTTTGCATCATCATCAGAGCAGGCCATTTGATAGGATTCTACCACTGTACCTAATCAATCTATGGAAGACTGTGGCTGTGCTGTGTAACAAAGCTAAAATAGATTTACAAATGGGGTTTTAGGGGATAAGCTCCTCCACAGGATTACATATTGATTTTAAATATAAAAAGCTTATCATATAAACCATAACTACAAAAATAGTGAACCTATGCATAAATCCTTTAGAAGAGCATCCACTTCAAACTCTAAGCCAAGAAAAAATCAAGATGTACAAAATTCTAGAAAAGGATCCATTTCTTGTGCAGAAAATGAACACACCACTTCCTAAAAGCCAACCCCCAATGTGCGCAGACATACATTTGTCTTTCCTGGGGGGCATTAAATAATCTGGAATTAAAAAAACTATAGGAAAGTATCTAAAGGATATTTGTCAGCTTAAGGGATCCTACAACTTAGTTCAGTAGAGTGAAGCTTCTATGAAAAACACCCAGCCAAATAAAAGGGCCAAAGTGATTCTAGATTGTTATAAAACTGGATATACTGAATTTCCAGCCCCCTTCTCAAACCAAGCTGCTAATATTTCTTTTAATGTGCTACAACTAATAATATTCTGGGCTTTTTTCCCAATGACTGGTTTCAACAGATTTATTTGGAACTATTTTAATTTATTATTGCAACTGTCTCTGTTAACTAAGTCGAAGAAATGGGTACAAAGAAAAAGAAATAAAATTTAAAACAAAGGAAAGATGAACAAAAATATCAGTGTTGCATACTCATGTGTTTTTCTTGGTGGCTAAAGATTACAAAAGGCTACTTGAATTGTTTGCAAGTTCATTACAGGATTGGGTCCAGTGATTCTGTTTTTATAGAACTGATCATCAAAATGAACAGCCCTCATTGTGTACTGACCTAAGTAGTGGGACAGGTCTCTCTTAGAATGTTTACTTTTAATCAACAGGTTGCTTCTTTCTCAAGTCTTTCTGTGCATCAAACATTAATAACTGGCCAAGACATGTAAAGCAAAATCACATATGGGGCAACTAATTAATAAAACAAAGCAAAACAGACTATAAAAATATCCTCATAGGGGCCGGGCGGTGGCGCTGGAGGTAAGGTGCCTGCGCTAACCTAGGACGGACCGTGGTTCGATCCCCCGGTTCCCCATATGGTCCCCCGGGCCTGCCAGGAGTGACTTCTGAGCGAATAGCCAGGAGTAACCCCTGAGCGTCACCGGGTGTGACCCAAAAACAAAACAAAACAAAACAAAAAATATCCTCATAGGTTTGTGAAAGCTGTTCTAAAAAGAAAAACCATTTCTTCCCATTTAATCAAAATATGGATCTCTACTTATCTTCTGTATATAAAAAGAAAGAGCAGTCAGATAAACTGTTAGATAATTTGTTGTAAGTCTGCTATATGAACTATGGTACTGATAGATTGTGATCTTCTATATGTATCATAGTCATCCTTTAAAGATTGATATTTGGTAACTCTAAAGGGTTCTTGATAGAGGTAGTATCTACCTTAAAAACCTCCTGATCCCCCATTGTTATTATATACTGTGTTGTGTAGCCAGCTATATTTTAGGGATATTTTAATTTACTATACATAGAAGGTAAAAAAAATGGATGTAATGAATGGAATGTAGCATGTAATTGTACATCAAGAAATAAACTATATATTAGTTATACATTATATATGCTAGATATGCATGCCTTTTGTTATATCATAAGCATCACATAGATAGTATTAATTATTCCTACTTTCCAGCTTACTATTTAGCTTTGTAATAATACTGTTATTAAATCATAAAAATATATAGAAGAAAATCAATATTTAGCATAATTGTACACTTTATTTTAAATGGCAAATTTCACAGAGTTTGTTCTTTTTTTTTTTTTTTTTTTTTGGTTTTTGGGGTCACACTCATCTACATCAGGGGTTACTCCTGGCTCTAGGCTCAGAAATCGCTCTTGGCAGGCTCAGGGATGCCGGGATTCAAACCACCATCCTTTTGCATGCAAGGCCAAAACCCTACCCCCATGCTATCTCTCTAGCACAGAAGTTGTTAATTCTGATAAACTTTAGTCATTATCAAAGAGGTACTTTGATATATTTAGAATAACCCTTGAGGGTATCTGAAGTCTTTCAATAAAGTAGATGTGACTTCTACATGAGACTATACAATTGCTACCAATCATATTTCTTGATATTAAAATTATCTATAATAATTAAAAGCCAAGTTCTATAAATATGTGATAATACTTAAATAGAATATATTTTATTTAATAACAATATTAATTAAAACATTTTAAAACCCTAAGTTTTCATTTGGCTTTTCCTCACAAACTTAAAGTTCCAGTTTCTAAACTAATTAGAATTGACTTATTATAGATCAGGTACCTTATCAGGTAAAGAAGAAAATTACTATGGGTTAAGAGGTCAATAAAGAATATAAAAATCAATTTGCATTGATTAGACAAAAGATCCATTTTACAGAGTCCAAAGGATTAACTTTAAGAAGATATCTTTGAATTATGAGATATTTTCACTGAAGAAGAACAGAACTATAAACACCTAAGAATTTAAAAAATCATATAAAGTAAATGGCATGGTTAAGTTATTTGATATTCACTGATATAGTAAACTATGTTTAGAGTTACTAAATAATTCATTTACAACTTACAAAAGTATGAAAGTGTTTCATTCCTCTCATACCAATCATTGCCTTAAAGAAGTAGAAATCTTAAGGACTGTAGTATACTGGAGAGTGACATATAATTGAGAGCTAATTCTAATTTAAGATCAAATTAATCCGTATATGAAAAATAAAAATGATAAATCTCTTGAAAATCTTCCCAATGGAAAAAACCATTATGCATGTACATGTAAATAAAATACATTTTGCACATAAGTAATTTAAACTTCTATTTTCCAACTTAGGTTCATTTAAACTTGCTGACAGTTCTGCGTAGTGGTAAATGTAATGGTCATCTGGATTAGGGGCATTAAGATTTATATGACTACTGCTTTTTAACTTTTAGGCATTTATTTTAGTTCTTGTACTCAGACCACACCTACTGATACTATAATAAAAGCATTACATTCTAAATCTCTGACAAATGGTAACTCACTCCAGCACTGCATTTCTTACCTTCGATGGCCAGCATTGCCCGCAATTCCCGGTTCAGTAGCTCATACCTTCGTTCTAAATCATGTTCTTTTTCCCTAGGCAAGTGGCAAAAGTTCATCAATATGTTAATTACTAAATCATTAAACACTTAAAACAACCTTTAGGTTATATTGATTTTAGGACTCATAACTGACTTCTCTTTAAGCTACTCTAACCACATGATACATATACTCAAAACCTTCCAATCAGGTTGAATATTTACTTATGTTCTTTTTCTCCTTTGACTTGGAATTGCACACAAGGATATTTTAATCTGTAGATGAATGGTCTCATTCTTCAATGTTTCTTTCTTTTTTTTGGCCACACCCGGTGACACTCAGGGGTTACTCCTGGTATGTGCTCAGAAATTGCCCCTGGCTTGGGGGACCATATGGGATACCGGGGGATAGAACCACAGTCAGTCCTAGGTTAGTGTGGGCAAGGCAGATGCCTTACTGTTTGTGCCATTGCTCTGCGCACCCCCCCCCCTTTTTTTGTCACACCGGGCGGCACTCAGGGATTACTCCTGGCTCTGTGCTCAGAAATCATTCTGGCAGGCACCATATGCCATATGGTGCCATATGGAATGCCAGGATTCGAACCACCTGTTTTGAATCGGCTGCGTGCAAGGCAGATGCCCTACCGCTGTGTTATCTCTTTAGCCCCCTTTTCAATGTTTCTTGTACAGAGTGCCAGGTATAGGGTAGTTTGAGAAATATTTTTTATAGTTCTGAGAAACACTCTAATCTCGAACTCCAGGTAACAAAAATACAAAAAACAAAAATACTTTTCTGTACTACCAGTAACATATTCATGTATAGGCAATTAAAAATCGAGGATTAGTTAAATTTTGTGCTTCTTCATAACTCTTGCACCAAGTTTAGGCATCTCAGAAATGAGATTTTTTTTTTTTTTGGCTAAAATCAAACGCGTACGCTTGCTCCTTCTCATACTAGTGAACATAAAGAAAGAAGCAGTATGTTGGATGCTTGCCTTGCAGGAAGCAGACATGGACTTGGTCCCTAATATCCCATATGGTTCCTGAATATAACCAGGAATAATTCCTGAGCATCAATGGGTATGGTCCCAAAAAAAGAAAAGAGGGGCTGGAGAGATAGCATGGAGGTAAAGCGTTTGCCTTGCATGCAGAAGGATGGTGGTTCAAATCCCGGCATTCTATATGGTCCTCCGAGCCTGCCAGGGGTGATTTCTGACCGCTGCAGGGTGGGACCCAAATACAAAAACAAACAAACGAAAAAAGGAAAGAAAACAAAAGGTTCTTAAGGCTCTAAAAAAGAAACTAAATGTTCAAACCAGGATTACTTCTTACCCCCTCCCAAATTTAAGATAACATCATCAGAAAATATAAAATATAGGGGCCAGAGAGAGAGCACAGCAGTAGGGAGGGAGGACCTGGTTCATTTCCTCCATCTCATATAGGTCTCCCAGACTGCCAGGGGCGATTTCTGAGTGCAGGGCCTGGAGTAATCCCGGAGCACTGCTGGGTGTGGCCCCCCAAACCAAACAATCAATAAAGTTTAAAAAAATATATACCATGACCATATTAAGAGTATTTCTGCTTAATTAATAATTAATCCTGTGATCTATGGGGGACCATATGAGATGCTAGGGCTCAAGCCAAGTTGAGCTACATGCATAGCAAGTGCCCTACCAACTTCCTTTATAGTAAGAACATCTTTTCAATAACTGTCACTCCTTTTTTTTTTTGGTTTTAGGGTCACGCCCGGCAGTGCTCAGGGGTTACTCCTGGCTCTACGCTCAGAAATCACTCCTGGCAAGCTCAGGGGACCATATAGAATGCCGGGATTCGAACCACTGTCCTTCTGCATGCAAGGCAAACACCCTACCTTCATGCTATCTCTTCAGCCCCATCTATCACTCTTTTACTTAGTTGAAAATAATTATATATTTATTTTAAAAGTTTGATATTGGGGCCAGAGCGGTGACGCAGTGGTAATGTGTTTGCCTAGCACATGGCTGACCTAGGACGGACTGCGGTTTGATCCTCTGGCATCCACATGGTCCCTCAAACCCGGAGCGATTTCTGAGCGAATAGCCAGGAGGAATACCTGAGTGTCGCCGGGTGTGGCCCAAAAAACAAAACAAAAAGTTTGATATAAAATATACTGTTAAGTTTGAGGGGAAAAAGTAAGTCAAATAAATATGCAACCCCAAATAATAACAATATCAAGATAAAGTCCAAGATTCATCAATGTTGAAGGAAAAAGAAGTATGATCATGAATACTTACAGCATAGAGAGCTGGTTCATTCTCCTTATTAAGGCATTTTTCTTATTAACTAACATAAACCATTCCTGCATCAAAGCTTCTTCTTCTTCTGTGTTCTTTCCTATTAGGAAGAGTTATTTTCTTACTATGGTATTTTATAAGTCAATATTACAGCAAAAGTATATATATTTTGTAGTATAAAAATTTCAGCTATTCTACTAGTACATACTAAATCATTTCTTCTAAATCTGGTACTATTCAGCACCTATATTTAAGGCTCCCTGAACAATCTGTTAGTGGAACAGATCTAACACTATGTACAGTAAAAATACTTAAAACTTCCAACATTTTAAATCCTCCCCCTGAGGCTGACTTGTGTATTATGCTTTAGTGAGGAGCTTGTGGTGCTGACAGACATAAAAGTCTTGATAAAAAAGTAAAAAAAACATTAAAAACCATTATGATAATTATAAGACTAGCAGAAATATCAGAGCTAAGTTCTGAGGGTTTGGGAAAATTTCCACTAACAATGACTTGCATTTCCCCCTTCCTTTCCAAAAGTAAACTAAAAATAAAAGAAAATAGACCATTATGCATTTTACCATCCTTAATAAGGAAAACACTTAACATATTACTTTGAATACATAATAAAATAGCAGATTATAAAAGTATATAAAGCTATCTGTGGGGGAAAACACATTATAATGAATGTCCAAGAAATCAGCAAACATGATCCAAATGTTTAGATTATAAAGCTACTTGGTGCACATTTAAAACTCCCTAAAAACATTAAAATTATGGGCCTGGGAGATAGCATGGAGGTAAGGTGTTTGCCTTTCATGCAAAAGGTCATCGGTTCGAATTCCGGTGCCCCATATGGTCCCCCGTGCCTGCCAGGAGCAATTTCTGAGCATGGAGCCAGTAGTAACCCCTGAGCACTGCTGGGTGTGACCCAAAAACAAAAGCAACAACAAAAAAAAATTAGAAGAAAGTTTATTTAATATACACTTAAAATTCACTATCCTATTCATTACCCATTACTTTATCATCTATGTCCCTTGATCCCACAAAGGCTAGTAGATCAGGTTATAATCTATAGTATATATCTGGTATTGGTCATGTGAAAGTAGGTTATAAGTTCATCTTCATCTATTCCCAATTGTACTATGTCAAATCCACAACTCCTTAATTATTATTTTTCTGAATTTCACCCATGATTGGTTGCTTCTTTTTTCTTTTTTTGTGTATGGGGCAGGCCACACCCACCTTTCCTTAGGGCTTTTCCTGGTTTTGTGCTCAGGAATCACTCCTTTTGGGGCTCAGGGAATCTTATTTGGTTCTAGGAACAAACCCAGGTTGACTATATTCAATGTAAGTACCTTATTCACTATACAATCTCTCTGGCCTACTTTATTGCTTTCTATAGGAAAAATTATAATATTCAGTAAACTTCTATATAGGGTTAATTTCATAGCTAATAATATTAAACAACTAAGATGAAATATTCCATCATTTCCCTATGTATTATTATTTTTGAGCATGTTACCCAGTTTAAAATTTATTTTAACTTTCAGACACATTACAAATCTATTTAAAAAAAATTCCAACAAAACAGAGGTATATCTGAGTAAAAAGTCAAATCCTCTCTACTTTCCCTCCTCCAATTTCTCACTTCACCTTCCTTCTCTAAAATAAGTCCTCTCACAGTTTAGCACTGTTCCTCTAACTCACAATCTATAAAGGTTTCTATGCCTTCATCTAAGTGAGATCATCTCATATATTGTTCATGATTTGCTTTTGTCCTCTGCTCAAAGATGTACCTCATTTATTATTTGGATAATTTCAATGTACCACAATTTAACTATTTCTAGATCATAGAAATTTGATGAAAATTACAGAATAAACACAACACAACGAGCTTATTCCTGTGCAGAAGATTAAACACATACATCAGAGTAATCCTATATAACAAACATACACCTAATGTTCATCGCTAGGGAAAATAGAAAGGAAATATACGATCATTAAATACTGTTAAAACTTAATGGTATGAAACAGTCTAAGGACAGGTTATTTTAGAGTATGAATAGTCTTTACTGTTTTATAGCATTTTTAATATCTCATTTAGGATAGCTGGTTTTGTATTCACTTTGGACCACGTGATGTCTTGACACTGGTCATGTGATATAGGCTGCGATAGGCACAAATCCCTGGGTAACAACAAAAGAAGAAAGAGTTAGAAGAAAAAGCTGAGAAAAAGCTTGCAATTTGGAATAAGGCCAAGTGTACCCTGGTGAAGGTCTTTTTGATCACTGAAATGACACATGTGTGCAAGATTAATAGTGTATTTTTATGATATCTCGATTTCTGATTAAATACTTCATTTTTGTATAGTTTCTAAAAATAATGGCATATTAAAACTTCGTTTTAAGTTTAATTTAATATGTAACTAAGACTCTCAGGCAACTGATCTACTCTTAAATTGGCATAATTTTCTCCAGAGAAAGACTGCTTCACAGAGTATAATAATATTAATACTATTATTTTCTGTTTAAATTATGCTTATGATTTACAGGTAAGAATAAAAGATATCCTCCCCCTATTTGGAAGTGCCTAATAATTCAAAAGTCTTGTGTTTTAAAAGAAAATGAGTCCAGCAATACTTAATAAAATGTTATATACTACTACAGAGAGTATATAAATTAAAAAATATTTGAGAATAAGTCAATTCTGTATCATTAATTTTATCTGAGCTAACATACAATTATGGAAATCTGCTTTGCCTAGTAATTACAAAATTAAAATTTCTGGTAATACATCATTATATTATTGTTTTTAGGAAAGTCATATTTTTTAGTTTTAAAAGCTCTTAAAAGCCACTAAGTTGTACCATTACAAATTAATCCTGACTTTAATAACTGGTTAAAGACCGCTTTAGCTTTATAAGTAACAAAAAATATTAAAGCCTGTGATCACAGTGAGCTTTTCTCATTTCTCCTCTAACCATTTGTTATTTAATCCAATACTAGTAATCCAATTTGTCCATCAGACTTTTAAAGGGCAGAATGCAACTTCCTCAGCTTAGACACTTTTCAAAGTACAATATATTTTTCAAATCAATGCTGGATGTTTCATTTTTCCCAACTGTTCCTAGCTCTAATGCATGAGGAAAAAAAGAACAAGATGAACATTGTTCATACTGATTAAGTAAGAGCTCATTAAAGAGCTGTCAGTGCGGTACTTTGAATATGCATGAAGCATATAATCAGATCTAGTACCGTCACTAGAGGAGAATACGGTAAGTACAAAGGATTGATTTAATTACTTAGAGTGGGCTATGGTGGTAAAGCAGTCTTGTTAGTGCAGGAAGAAAAAGAGGCTGTATTCTGGCACTGTTAGAAAAAAGGCAGTTTTAGCTTCTGACACAATACATAATCTTAGAATAAAGCACTTTACATTGTAGCTTTAAATTAAGACTGTCATTTTTTAATAAGGTGGCCATAAATCATTCCATCTTGCTTTCACTTGACTAAAGACTTCTTTTTCAAAATTATCTTTAATTTGTAATATTAACTATATTTTTACCATCTTAGTCGATATTGACACTTTTTTTTTTTTTTGGGGTTTTTGGTTTTTGGGTCACACCTGGCAGCGCTCAGGGGTTACTCCTGGCTCTATGCTCAGAAATCACTCCTGGCAGGCTCGGGGACCATATGGGTGCTGGGATTCGAACCGATGACCTTCTGCATGAAAGGCAAACTCCTTACCTCCATGCTATCTCTCTGGCCCCCGATATTGACTCTTTTCTTTAAAAATACCTAATTTTTAAAATATGAACTTTATGCTGAAAAATTAAAGAGATTTGATTCAAGGTGATTTTGAAATAACAAGTGATAAAATACTACAATTACACCCATGAGAAAATTGGTCTAGTTGTTATATTTTTCTTTGGGGGGTGGTCCACGCCTGGTGAAGCTCAGGGGTTACTCTTGGCTATGCGCTCAGACATCACTCCTGGCTTGGGAGACCATATAGAATGCCAGGGATTAAATCACGGTCCATTCATTCGAGGTCAGCCATGTACAAGGCAAACGCCTTACCACTGCACTATGACTCGGCCCACAGTTGTTATACTCTTTGTGTGTGTGTGTGTGTGCGCGCACACGCGCGTGTGTGTGTGTGTGTGTGTGTGTGTGTGTGTGCGCGCGTGCGTGCGCGCATGTGCTTGGGCCACACCTTGTGCTCATTGGTTACTCCTGGCTCTGAGCTCAGATATCACTCCTGGTAGGCTCATGGGATCATATAGGATGCTGGGGATCGAACTTGGTGGGCCATCTGCAAGGCAAACATGCTGTACTATTGCTCTGGTCCATTATGCTGTCTTTTAAAGCATAGTGTCTCATGATTAGTCTCTAACCAATAAAGGCATCATGTTAACATTTTATAGTATTAATGCAATTTCTGCTACTTTTTTTTTTTTTTCCTACTTGTTCCCTGAAAAGCTTCTGCTTTCCCTGTCTTTTTTGTTGTTGCTTGTTTTTTAGGCCCAACACAGCAGCGCTCGGGGTTACTGCTGACTCTGCATTAAGAAATCATTCCTGGCAGGCTTGGGGGACCATATAGGTTGCCGGGTATCAAACCTGGGTTGGCTATGTGCAAGGCAAATGCTATACATCAGGGGTCTCAAACTTGCGGCCCGGGCCATTTGCAGCCCTCCGTACAACATTTTGTGGCCTGCCCTAGAGGAATCTTTTTCGTTTTGTTTTGTTTTAGTTGTTTGAGTCACACCCACCAAGGCTTACTATTGACTTTGCACTCATGGATCACCTGATTTTGCCTCCTGCGGCCCCTAGGTAAATTGAGTTTGAGACCCCTGATCTACATGCTGTGCTATCACAACAGTTCAACCTTTTTTTCACTGGAGTGTACTGTCTTTTCTGACAACACAATGTCATTTTTTTCCTTTCAGTATTTATTGTACTTGGAATATGGTTTGCAGAAGTTATTAAGTAATCGAGAACAATGACAACGGCAGGAAATGTAATGTAAAAATGTCTTATCTTTCACAGAAAACCCCAAAACTTTTGGAACAGAAAGCAGCACAACACTATATGAAGAATAAATACAATATATGTTACATGATCACAATTACTTTCATAACCCATTTATCCACCCTAAAATATTTAAAATTAAACTTAATTTTATTTGGAGCAATATTTTTCATGTAAATTAAAAAGACCATAAAAATAAAGCGATACTAAAATCTAAAATAACTTATTTTTAAAATACTACCTGCAATGTAAACATTACTGAATTACATTTCACCATAAGGTTAATTATTTTTGAAAAATTCTATCTTTAGGATCCGAGAAAGTGTCCTGGGATGAAGGTAAACCTTTTATGCAGCCAACCTAGATCTCCCAACAACAGAAGTTGGGAGAGACACCAATAGATATGGCTTAACTACTCCATTCTACTAAAAAAAAAAAAAAAAAGTTATCTTTAGCCAGTCTTATAAAAATGAAAATTAATAAATGAAAAAATATTTACCAAAGTAGAAAATGAATTAAATCAGAGTGAAATCAAAAAAATATAGGCTGTTAGAACACATAAACATTGTCATAAAAACATTAAAGCAAACTGCAATCTCTTCTGAGCACCAAACTTAAGGCAAGTACCCTGCCCACTGTATCTCTCTGGCCCTGAACTTCTAAGTGCTAAGAATCTTTAAAGATCTATATTTTAAGTAAAGTTTAAAGTTTAAAGTGCCAATCTGCAAATTGGCACTTGGCGAAAGTGAAAACTTCAGCTGTGCTCAGGGCCAGGGGCCACTCTCGGTGATACTTGGCTGACTCAAGCATGTATGACAGACAGGGCTCTATGCCAGGCAATGCAGTGCTGGCTGGGTGCAGTAGCTAGGAAGGACCCCATGGCTACACCCACTGGTGTTGAGGATGGTGTGGCACATGCAGTGCTGGGGAAACCTACGACCCAGAGCTTTCATAAAGCATGTAGCTCCAGAACTCTGAGCTAACACCCTATAGCTCCAACATTTTTATTTATAAAGATCATTTGGTTACATAATATTTTTATATGGAAATTTGGCAGTCTGATCAAAAATTTAAATGTTCTAGAAAAGCACCTATTTTTAGATTAAAGGCCTACTATAAATTAAGGGATACCTTTATGTATATTTACTTACATTAACTCTGAAAAATTACTGTTGCTCAGACTATAAATTAAAACCAAGCATACTATATAATGGTGCATTGCCTAGTTTGTGTCTGGTTAGTCTGTTTCAATATAATGGATATTAGGTATGCACCCCAAATGGCATTTTTTCCAGTTTGTCAGAAAATGATGACTAAGTCTTCCAATATTACACTAGTTAACCTTTTAAATCTCATTTTTCCCAGTTTATAATGGTAATAGTATTACCATTATAAGATTACTAGAGAAATTAAATGAGAAATTCCATGTAAATTCATTAGCACAATAATCATGACAAAAAATGTGTTAGTTACAATGATGATAATAAAGGAGAATAATTATGGCATTGAAATCCCGAGTCAGGATCCTTAAAAACAGAGATGACCAGATGTGATCCCTGTTCTCACAAGAACTCAGTTTAGTATGGAAACAGACACAGTGATCAAGAATAACTGGAATAAAGGCAAATTTCAAAACAACTCCAGGGACACTAGCCATACTTTAAAAATTTGTAATAACAAAATATGGTTAATATAGTTAGTACTTCATTGGTCCTCAGAGGGGTAGGTGATTGTGAACAATTCAATACAAAATCATCTTTGCAGTTAGAAAAAGTGAATGTGCTGTGTCACTGTGAATGTAAATGATTGCCATAGCTACAATGACTCAATATTGAGACCATGCTCCAGATAATTCTAGATATATTTAAACATCCTAGCAATATTCAGTTACAATTTTTTGAGATCAAAGAACAAGCTAACATAGAACAATCCCAATATGAAAATATGAAAAAAGTAAATTTTAATATTGAAAATTATAGACTAATGGTGTCTGAGGATATAGAAGCAGAATGCAAGACTCAAATATTTGCAGCCCTAGGTTTAATTCTTGTCACTAGGAAAGGAAAGACAAAATATGGACTAATCGGATACATCTAAAAGTTTGTTATAAAAATAAATAAAAATAATTGAAGATGAGGGGTAGGAGAGATAGTACGCCACTTTAGAGTACTTGGCTGACCTGGATCCAATTGCTGGTATCCCAGAGCCCAGGAGGAGTGACCCATGAGAGCAGAGCTAGGAGAAAGCTCTGAGCCCTGACTACTAGGTGTGACCCCAAAATAGACAGACAGACAAACAAACAAAAAAAAAAAAGAAAGAAAAATAGAAAAGAAAAAGGAAATAATAAATTGAAATACAAAATTGATGTTTAATTCTAAGAAAAGTCCTCAGCAAAGGAAAAGCAGCACTTACAAAGTGAAAGTAAAATGTTTCACTGAGAAAGCAAATATTTTCAAGGAGATGGCTCAATGTGCTAAAAACACATGCTTATGTACGCAGGACCTGGGTTCAATCCCTAGCTTTGCAGTGTTCACTGAACTGGGAATGGCCTCCAGCATCTTTGGGTATGTAGTTCAAGGCTAATACATGCTTTGCTTAAAAATCTGGGTTTGGTCCTCAGCACCAGTACCTCCAGCAACAACCCCAACAAGCCTTTCCTGAATCAAGACATTTTGATATTACAGAATATATTTAAAATTAACAAATGAAGCTGGAAATGTAGATGAAAAAACTGATTTACTAATTGTCACTCATGATGATGAGATTAGGTTCTTTTTATCATGGAAAATGACACATAAATAATTTTAAAGCATAGGCAGGCAAACCGGACAGATATTTTTTTAAGCTAATGTTCTTTTTAAGAAAGTGTATCTCAGGGCCCGGGAAATAGCATGGAGGTAAGACGTTTACCTTTCATGCAAAAGGTCATTGGTTCGAATCCCGGTGCCCCATATGGTCCCCCGTGCCTGCCAGGAGCAATTTCTGAGCATGGAGCCTGAGCACTACTGGGTGTGGCCCAAAAACAAACCAAAAAAAAAAAAAAAAAGGGAAGTGTATCTCCAAAGACGTAGTGTGAAGACAGAAGAATATTGTGTCTTTGTGTGTATTCCCCTTCTGTGTTGCTCACAGTCTTTATTTTACTCTTCCATTCTTTATTTTTTTTGACCATGCTTGAGTTTAAGTAACACTGAGACACATCTCTCCCTATATACTTTGGAAAAAAAAATCTTGGCTTAGTGCCTGCTAGCATGTAGCAGATTCATCTCCAGTAGCCTCATAACCTGCAAAGGGCTTCAACAACTATGCCTTACCTTGAATCAAGTGCAGTAAATACTTATATTCAAGAGCAAGTCAGGTATTCAGTGAGTGCAAGCACTATGTTACCTCATCCAACGTCCCTCAACCTTCTCAGTAAAGATTCTCTCTCTTTTTGGCCACACCTTGCTTTGCTTAGTGCTTAAGTAGTGGATCCTGGATCCTCATTCAGGATCTCCTGGCAGACTCGGAGGACCAAATGAGGGTTCATGAGGGTCATCTGAATGTGGGTCAGCTGTCAGCGGCATGCAAGGCAAATGCCCTACCCAAGATAATGCTCTATCCCTAAGAGAGAGATTCTTTTCTTTTCCCAAGGTATATACAACAGACACATAAAGATGAACTTGTGTGCACAGTGCTGTTTTCTGCAACCATGGGAACAAGACTACCTCAAGGAGGCTTCTCTATGCCAGCTGTCTCATTAGAGTGCTGACAACCAATAGTTTCACCAATAGTTTCTCGTAGGCTAGGAATAATCATAACAGTGACAATGATAACAGCATCGAATATTTAATAAGCTTATATAACATATCTCACCAGTCATAGTGCTAGCTAGTAGTGGCCTGAAATCCAAGAAGGTTATCTTGTGAATCTTGGCACTCACAAGTAACCAGTCTTTCCAGAAAAGATGCTTTGTTTAGAATCCAGGCCAATATTATAAGCCTTTAGAATGGCCCTAATAATTTTGTTTGTTTGTTTTTAGGCCACATCTAGCAGTGATTCTGCACCCAGGAGTTACTCATGGCTGTACTTGGGGGATCACATATGATGCCGGGATAGAACCCAGGTTGGCCACATGCAAGGCAAATACCCTACTCATCATATTATTGCTCTAATAAATTAGAGGCACCACCTCTAATTTATAAAAAAGAGAGGAAAGAAGGCTTAAAGAACTAGAGTGTATACTTTGCATGCTGTAGTTCTGGTTATGATCCTGCTTATTGCATATTTCCTAGGCCAGGTGAAACCCCTGACAACCAAACTTGAAATAGCTTGAGTATGGTTGGGTGGAACCCAACCATAAAATGGATAAAATGGAGTAAGAGAGTAGGAAGACTAGAAAGAGGAGGAAGAAGGAGAAGCAAAAGCAGCAATAGCTGCAGCATCAAACTTTTGATAAGCAGAAAAATCATTCTGTTCCTTTAGATCATCCATTAGTAAAAGACTCTCTGCTGTTTCCATTGAGGTCACTGAAACTGGCTGGAATGGTGGTGCAAACGTAGGATGTTTGCCTTGTATGCCTCGGCGTCCCATATGGTCTCCCAAGCCAGGAGTGATTTCTGATTACAAAGCCAGGAGTAACCCCTGAGTATCACTGGATATGGCCCAAAAACCAAAAAAAGAAAAAATAAAAAAAGAGGTCGCTGGAATTATAATCTTAGAAGTACTTTGGGAATGTTAGAGGAAGTCATACTTTCTTCTGATGTAGATCCATTCAATGATTACTGAATTTGAGGATAGTATAAGATTATCGCCAAAAAAAGGGGGATTCCGGGATAGACCAGTCCACTTCTTGAGCAATACTAAATACAAATCTATACTGATTCTAAGTATTTAAGGTACCCATCGTTAACTGAAAATGGCCAAATGAAAATACTCAACCTTGCATGAGATAATGAAGCTATATTCATGTTTTTTTTTTGTTTTGTTTTTGTTTTTGGGTCACACCCGGCAGTGCTCAGGGGTTACTCCTGGCTCCATGCTCAGAAATTGCTCCTGGCAGGCACAGGGGACCATATGGGGCACCGGGATTCGAACTGATGACCTTTTGCATGAAAGGCAAACGCGTTACCTCCATGCTATCTCCCGGGCCCCTATATTCAAGTTTCACTACTTATGTGAACTTGGATAAACTAATCTCCCTGTGCCTTAAATTTCATGATTTGTAAATGGATGTAATACTACTACTTTATGTAGTTTTTATGAAGATTAAATAAGTTAATGTATGGTGAGCATTTAGAATAGTGCATGGTCTATAGTAAATGCAAGTAATGTAATAGTGTGATAGCTATTGCTATAATCTATGAATGTGCACAGCACATACATATACACACTATATATATGTATATATAAGGGGTCCTCAAACTTTTTAAACAGGGACCCAGTTGACTGTCCCTCAGACCATTGGAGGGCCAGACTATAGTAAAAACAAAAATTACGAACAAATTCCTATGCATACTGCATACATCTTATTTTGATGTGAAGAAACAAAATGGGAACAAATACAATATGTGGCCCGCGGGCCGTAGTTTGAGGACCACTGGTATACACACACACACACACACACACACACACACACAGAGGAAGGAACCACAATATTTGTTATAGGATCCTTATTGATTTTCCTAGGCATGACTCACACACACACACACACACACACACACACACACACACACACACACACAGAGTAAGGAACCACAATATTTGTTATAGGATCCTTATTGATTTTCCTAGGCATGACTCACAGAAGTATTTTGGGCAACTTGTTTAAATCTTAAAATTTTAGGTCTACAGAGTGTGACATCTCAATGTTTCCACATTTCCATGTTACTGAGCTCGTCAACCAAATTGCACCCTATCATCTAATTTTTTCTTCTAAAATATACATTTTTTTCATTTATTTACTGACTTTTAAAACTTTCTTGCCATAAAGGACCAGATCAAGGTGGCAAGATCACCATGACATATGGGTGCTTCCTAAGTAAGCTACCATACAGGCCCCTTTTCACTGGGGGCAGTCTAGGGTTTTGAATTCAAAGCTTTGAGTTGACTGGGCGAGACCATTAAGCCACAGACCTCACTTCTAGCCCTCCTCTCCTCATTTAGTTTTTCATTTTCAAATGAGGTATTCTCTCCACAAGGTTGCACATATTTTAAGGTTCTATTGCAAGTAATAGTTACTTCAGTAGAAATTCATTACACCAAGAATCTCTAGAATTTCCAATGATAGTTATTTTGAGCTTTTTTTTTTTTTGGGGGGGGGGTCACACCCGGCAGTGCTCAGGGGTTACTCCTGGCTCCATGCTCAGAAATTGCTCCTGGCAGGCACGGGGACCATATGGGGCACCGGGATTCAAACCGATGACCTTTTGCATGAAAGGCAAACGCCTTACCTCCAAGCTATCTCCTGGGCTTCTATTTTGAGATTTCTTAAAAAAGTCAATCCCTAAAATATATTTAATTTCCCTCTTTATTGTATAAAAATATTTAGCTTCCCTAAGGATGAAGACCATTATATTGTCCAATAGTCCCTATCACATTCTGCTCTAATCCTGGCACACATACCAACCTCTGGCAATTATGTCTTTCTGCTGTGTTCTATACCCTCTCGCTTCTCTCCAATGCTATAGACCACTTTAAAGGAGCCAGAACAATGCTGATTAAACAATTATATTACATTACAATTCAAATTCACGATTAACTCCAAGCCTATTTAGTCTTTACCATATTTTAGTGAATACTTTATCTCCCACACTTACCAACAACCAAACAAATAAGATATTTTCAAAATGCATCAAAACATCTATCTAGTCTATGCTTAAAAACCTTCCATGTTCAGTATAATTTATACTTAGATTAGAAATAAACACTTGAGGACTGGAGAGAGGATTCAAAAGGCTAGAGTGCTTATTTTATGTGGAAGGTCCTGGATTCAATCCCTAATGAAAACTAGTGGTGCATGGTCCTCAGAGTACCAATGAAGAAAGGGAATACTTTAAAGTACTTGGATGAATGTGGCCTTAAACCAATTGAACCAAACCAAACAAACCCATTTGGGTCAAAACAAATAGCATTACAAATTTTACATTTTGGACCCCTCAATTTTATTATATGAGAAATTAAAATATATGACTACTTAAATAATTCATTTTAATATAATTATTTGTACCTAAAATTCAAAATTACTTCTACCCTTTTAATGATTAATATTTAACATAAACTTTTTTGTTTGTTCTTGTTTTTTTTTGGGTCACACCCAGCAATGCTCAGGGCCTACTCCTGGCTCTATGCTCAGAAATCATCCTGGCAGGCTTGAAGGACCATGTGGGACGCAGAGATTCGAACCACCGTCCTTTACATGCAAGGCAAATACCTTACCTCCATGCTATCTCTCTGGCCCAACATAAACTTTTTATTGATGTTGTTTCTGGGCTACTCATGGCTCTGCACTCAGGAAACACTCATGACAGTGCTTGGGGGAGGTAGTATATTCTACTTGCTATACTATTATTCTAGTCCCCAAATAAACTTTTTAAAAATAAAATTTTATCACTTTAAATATTTTCCTTTTCTTAAAAATATTTTAACTTTTGGTACAGAGCTAGATTATCTGGAAGTACAATAGATACATCTTTTATCTAATCCATCAAATTCCAAACTTCAAGTCTTAGGGTAGGAAAATCCAGTGGTTGAGAAGAAATGTTAATGTTTTCTACAATTCCAGCTCTGGCCACCAAGTGGTGCTATTAATTCAAGTGAACTGTTACTGGGGGCATGGGGTTGGATAGCTTTGGGGTGGGTCAAGTATATAAACAATTGGTAAATAAGAGGATAGTCACAAATTTGATGTCCCTAACTGGGGACAGCACAGGGAATTCACAAATCATATCCGATTCAATATAACCAGTATTAAAATTTGGAGAAAAATTAATCACCTTTTTTATGATAATGTCCAATATACCATTCTAGGATATATATATACTATTAGAATATACTATTTTGGGGGCCTGGGAGATAGCATGGAGGTAAGGCATTTGCCTTTCATGCAAAAGGTCATCGGTTCGAATCCCGGTGCCCCATATGGTCCCCCGTGCCTGCCAGGAGCAATTTCTGAGCATG
>PVKC010015297.1:0-21548 GCA_004027635.1 Crocidura indochinensis
AATTCTATACCCTCTTACCCAGCTCTGTAATCAATATATAATCATCTAAAAGGTAAAACAAAAATCCAAAGCCTTATTTATGTGTCAAAAGATACTAAGAAACAAAATATGAAGGAAAGGGAAAGTAATAACAAGATCTCTTATATTAAATTTACAGCTTAATTTTCTTAATATTATTTTTATTTTAATCATAGTGGTTTACATATTGTTGACGATAATATTTTAGCATATAATCAGGGGAATTCCCATCGCCGAATTGTCCTCCCTCCACCTCCGTTCCCGTCCTACTTCCTATATTCTCTTCCCTACCCCCTCCCACCCGGGCTGCTAGAGTAAGTGGTCCCCTCTGTGCCTAGCTTACTACTCAGTGGTCTTACACCTGTTTGGTTCGGTACCCTCCTTACCCCCCCCAATTGGGAGGCGGTACTAGTTAGTTCAAGTTATGTGGTTTTGTTTGAAGAAGAGAGAAGTAATAACCTGGTGGGGAAAAAAAAGAAAGAAAAAAAAAAAAAACGGTTCAAATACTCCGGAAATTGGCGGAGTCCTTCTAGAGGCTTTCATCCTTGGTTTGAGAGACGAAGGGGAAAAAGAAGGTGAAACAGCAAAACAGTACACAAAGAACTGTCAAATAAAATATCCCGTGAGCATAAAAAAAATAAGGGGTTGGGGGTAAGCACCATATAAAAGCCATGGTATTGAGATAAAAAATGTGGCAGAACACATAAGAAGAGAAAAGAAGAAAATAAATAAATATAAATGTAGACCCCCACTTCAATAGCCAAACCACAACAATGAGATCAAGAAGAAATAGATAAGTAAATAATAATAATAATAATAAATATTGTTTTGTGCTTGTATTTTTTTTACCCTCCTGAGTATGCACAGTAAATATTAGGGTCTTTTGAAAAGGAATTTCCTTTGCCTAAGAGATACAGGGTTTCTCCACCCTTTCGTATATTGTCATGGGATTAACTATAGACTCCTTTCAGGTTCATTTACTCTCCCCTTGGTGCTTTTGTGGTGTATGGAAGACTTCTGCTCCATCCTGGGTGATAAAATCAGACATCTATATCAAGAGGTCTCGGTATCTGCATAAGTCAAGGAGTTGAACTTATGATTATGTCTTTCTTTGTGGTTCTAGAAGTTCTGTTCCCTAAGTGTCATTTTAATCCATCTTCTGTGGTTGGCGGTCCTGGTCTTTGCGCTGATCCTAGGAAGGGGCCTGGGATAGCGTCTTTCGTTATGTTTCCAGAAATCCCCTTCCATTGCAATAGTCTCAGACAGACCTCTGGAATTAGGGGTTCATAGTTGTTATGCAGGTCATAGCTCACGCCCTAGACTAGGGCTTTTTTATTGGTCCCAGGATACACACAGTCTTGCCATGGTTCTGTCAGCAAGTCATCTGTAAATCACGATCTTGGCATTTGGATAGACCAAAGGGTAACAAGTCTTCTGATTTTGTCTTTCTGTTAGCTGGTGAGGTAGAATAACTTGCTCTTAGGTCAAGTTGTTCTCATTTTCCTCGTTGTCAGAGTATCATATTAGGGCTGGCACTTGTTGGTGTCCGAGGACTATTAAGGATGTCCCGGTTGGGATTTGTTTCTTGTGGCTGTTGTGAAGAAATATGTCATTTCTATGTCTGTGATCCAGGGTTCAAGGCTGGATGGTTGGTGTCTAATCACCTGGGGTAAGTTGGGTCCACGTGACATATTTTCAAGGTAGGAGATACTCCTGTATTATAAGCAAGTATGAGTTCTTATGCCTAATAAATAAGAGATCATTTTTATAGATTTCCCCCTTTTTTAGTGTGCTTTTGCAGGAAGAAGTACTACGTTATATTGCCAGTGCATTTGAGGGTGAAGAGAGAAGAAAGCAAAAACAGGTCACACACCCCCAAAAATATAAGAATAGAAATAAAAATATATGTGCTCACGTGTATATATGAAAAGAAAATAGATTTTTAGGAAAAGAAGTAAAAAATTATTTAAAGCAACCAGGTGATGCAAGAGAGTATCTTGCTTTTGGGGAAAAGCATGTGAAGAGGTAGTGTAATAGAGGTCTTATACTTATGATTGTAGTATAGGTGTTCCCTTTGTCTTTTGAGATTTTCTTTTAGTGTGTGGGTTTCTGGGTGAGTTTTCATTTCCCAACCTGGCCTTCTTGAGATTGGCAAAAGATTTGTGGCAGGGAGGACTTGGGAAGAGTTCATGCATTGGGGGATACTTGTAGAGCTAAGTCTGATTTCAAATAACAGTCTATATTAGGAAGGGTTGGTAAGGAAGATCATCAGCAGGGGAGTTGGTTGCCTTTTCTAGTAGGGGGCGAGGTGTGGGTTTCACTGATTGTCCCTTCGCTTGGGTGCTGGGTACTGGTTCGCTGGGGTAGAAGGTCATTCTTGATGCCTAATGGATTAGGAACTGAGGGTGAAGAGTTTTAATAAGGTGGGGAATCTGGATAGGATTGAGGGGTGAAGGGATGGTCGGATTTTCAAAGGGAGGAAATGGGAAAGTATATGGAAGGGGCAGGAAAGAAAAGAGAAAATAAATTAAAAAGAGGAGAGAAAAAGAAAAAAGAAAAAGAAAAAACAGTTTAGAGGAGTAGAGAAAAGAGAGAGAGAATGCTAGTTTGTTTGAATGTGTTCAATGAGATGGACCTGTAGTATAAGTCTGTAGGTCACAGTTGCTGCTTTGGTAGTCTGAGTGGTCTCGTACTTCAAGTCCTAAATGAAGGTATAACCTAGAGATAAAGGGTATGTTAAAGAGTTTTATCGCGACATTCTTGTAGTGCAAGCTGGATATGGTATCTCATGTGATTGAGCCCCGAGGTGCAATCTTAGTTTGTCCATGCTTTGTATCCAAGAATGCATGTGGACAGAAAAGCTGAGAGATTATTTTAAGTATAGAAAGGTTAAGGTATTAAAACATATTATTATGGAATGCTTCCATTGGAGTCAGTGGTTTCTCATGGTATCCTTTACCTGTAATTCTGTATAAGATCCCTAAAGGCTTATTATGGGCCTTTGTAGTAGAAGGCTGATTACTTACCTGGTCTTTCTATGCTGCTGTTTCTGCTGTTGCTGGGTTTTTGTTTGTTTGTTTGTTTCTGTTTTTGTGGTATGATGCGTAGTCAAGAGTTTGTGTTGATCCTCTTTTATGTGTTTTGGGCACTGCTCTCTGGTATATGTTGACTGTTACAGTTTTTGGAGATTCTACCCTGTTAAACCCTGTTATTTGATTGTTGAGTATTAGTTGTATATAAGGTGTATGTTCTAGGTACTTCAGAATAGTGCTTACATTCTGTGTTTATCTTTCATCTTCTGGCTTACTTCATTTAACATAATATGTTCTAGGTCCATCCACATTGCTGCAAAGTCTGTGATTGTATCATTTCTGACTGCCATGTAGTATTCCATTGTGTATAGATGCCACATCCTAATGATCCATTCATCTGTTGTTGGACATCAAGGTTGGTTTCAAGACTTGGCTATTATACTGATTGCTGCAATAAATAGTGATGTGCACACATACTTTGGAATGAATGTCCTTCCATCTTGGGGGGTAGATACCTAGGAGAGCAATTTCTGGGTCAAATGGTAGCTCAATTTTGAGTTATCTGAGCACTCTGCAGAGCACTCTCCAGAGATTGGTTCTCCAGAAGTGTTGGACTAGGGAGCATTCCAACCAGCAGTGGATGAGAGTGCTTTTCATGCTGCATCCCTACCAACATAGATTGTTCCTAATATTTTTTATGTGAGCCATCCTCACTGGTATAAGGTGGTACCTCATTGTTGTCTTTATTTGGATTTCCCTAATGTGAGTGAAGGTGAACATATTTTCATGTGTTTGTTGGCCATCTTTCGGTCTTCGTCAGAGAAGTGTCTATTCATTTTATCTTCCCATTTTTTAATGGTTTTATTTGGTTTGGGAGGGCTCAGCTTTCTGAGTGTTTTGTATATACTGGATATCAGTCCTTTATCTGATATGATGGGTGAAAAGATTTTTTTCCCAGTCAGTTAACTGTCTTCTTGTGTTGAATAGGGTTTCTTTTGCCATGCAGAAGCTTTTGAGTTTGATGTTGTCCCATTTGTTTATGTTTGCTGCTAGAGTTCTTGCCATTGGTGCTCCATCCTTGAAGACCTTTTTGACATATATAGGTCTTCAAGTGTTCTACCTATTTTATCTCTATAACTTTTATAGATTCGGGTATAATTTCAAGGTCTTTGATCCATTTTGAG
This sequence comes from Crocidura indochinensis, assembly GCA_004027635.1. Lineage (NCBI taxonomy): Eukaryota > Metazoa > Chordata > Mammalia > Eulipotyphla > Soricidae > Crocidura > Crocidura indochinensis. Next base: position 4,235 of record PVKC010015297.1, read on the forward strand.
TTGATTTTTGTATAAGGAGTAAGGTATGAGTCAATTTTGAATCTTTTACATGTATTTTTCCAGTTGTACCAACACCATTTGTTGATAAGACTTTCTTTGTCCCATTTCAAGTTCTTGCCAAATATCAGTTGACTGTATATCTGGGGGCTTATGTCTGGATATTCTATTCTAACCCACTGGTCAGAGTCTCTGTCCTTCTACCAGTACCATGCTGTTTTGATCACTATGGCTTTATAGTATAGTTTCAGGTTAGGTAGGGAGATGCCTCCCAGCTTTTTTTTTTAATATGTATTTGGCTATCCTGGGTCTTTTGTGGTTCCAGACAAATTTTATGATTAATTGTTCTAAGTATTTAAAGAATGATGTCTGAATTTGGATGGGGATTGTGTTATATCTATATAGGAGTTTGGGTAGTATAGTCATTTTGACTATGTTGATTCTACCTACCATGAGCATGGGATGTTCTTCCATTTCCCAAGATCCCCTTCAATTTCTTTCTGAAGTGTTTTGAAGTTTGCCAGGTATAAGTCCTTCACTTCCCTTGTAAGGTTGATTCCTAGGTACTTGATGTTTTTTGATACTATTTTAAATGGAGTTGTATTCTTAATTTCTCTCTCTTCTACTTCGTTATTTGTGTAGAGAAATGCTACTGTGTTTTGTGTATTTACTTTGTAACCAGCCACTTTGCTGTATTGGTTTATTGTTTCTAGGAGTTTTACTGTGGACTCTTTACGGTTTTTCATGTATATCATCATGCCATCTGCAAAAAGAGATAGTTTGAATTCCTCATTCCCTATTTGAATTCCTTTGATTTCCTTCTCTTGTCTGATTGCTATTGCTAGGACTTCTAGGACTATGTTGAATAAGAGTGGAGAAAGTGGACATCCTTGCCTGGTTCCTGACCTTAGTGGAAATGCTTTCAGTTTTTCACCATTAAGGATAATGTTGGTTGTGGGCTTTTCATAGATAGCTGTAACTATCTTGAGAATGGTTCCTTCCAGATATATTTTGCTTAATGTTTTCAGCATGAATGGGTATTGAATTTTGTCAAATGCCTTCTCTGCATCAATTGATATGATCATGTGGTTTTTGTCCTTTTTATTATTGATGTGGTGTATGATGTTGATTGATTTGTGTATGTTGAACCATCCTTGCACCCCTGGGATGAAACCCACTTGATCATGGTGTATAATCTTTTTTATGTAGTGCTGGATTCGGTTTCCTAAGATTTTGTTGAGTATTTTTGTGTCTATGTTCATTAGTGAGATTGGTCTGTAGTTTTCTTTCCTGGTGGTATCTTTGCCCTCATTGGGAATCAGAGTGATATTAGCCTCATAGAAGGAATTGGGGAGGGATTCCTGTCTTTTCAATGGTTTGGAAGAGTCTATGAATCAGTGGAAGTAATTCTTCTTGGAATGGTTGATAGAATTCACCTGTAAAACCACTGGTCCTGGATCTTTGTTCTTGGGAAGTTTCTTTATTACTATTTCAATTTCCTCTTAGGTGATTGGTCTGTTTAGGCTTTCTAAATCCTCTTTTTCTAGTCTTGGAAGCTGTATTTTTCCAAGAATCTGTCAGTTTCTTCTGGGTTCTCTAGCCTACCTGTGTATAGTTGTTCATAATATACCCTCCTGATGTGTTGGATTTCTTGGGGTTCTGTTGTAATCTCTCCCCGTTCATTTGTGATCCTGCTTATTTGGGTGCTTTCTCACTTTTTGGTGAGTCTTGCCAGTGGTTTGTCTATCTTGTTTATTCTTTCAAAAAACCATCTTCTGGTCTCATTGATTTTCTGTATTGTTTTCTTAGTTTTTATGTTGTTTATTTCTTCTCTGGTTTTTATTATTTGCTGTCTTCTGATTGTGTTTGGTTTCTTTGTTGCTGTTGTTCCAGCTCTTTAAGGGGGTCCTTTAAGCTGCTAATTTTGTCATTTTCCTCTTTCCTGATATAAAATTGTATTGCTATGAGTTTTCCCCTGATTACTGCTTTTGCTGTGTCCCACAAGGTTGGAAAAGTTGTTTCTTCATTGTCGTTTGTCTCAAGAAATCTTTTTTATTTCTTCCTTGAGTACCTCTTTGATCCAGCTATTTTTGAGCAGCATGTTTTTTTTATCTCCAGGTGTTGGATTCTCTCCATTGCTTCTTTTTACAGTCAATTTTGACTTCTGTTGCATAGTGATCTGACACAGTGCTTCTTATGATTCTTACCTTTGTAATTTTATGCATGTTAGATTTGCATCCTAAGGCATGGTCTATTCTGGAGAAGGTTTCATGTGAACTTGAGAAGAATGTGTATACTACTTTCTGGGGATTGAGGGCCCTATATAAGTCTATTAGTCCCAGTTTGTCTAGTTTTTTTTTTTAATTTAGGGTTCTTATTTCTTGTTAGTTTTCTGTCTGGTATATCAGTCCAGTGGTGATAGTGGGGTATTAAGATCTCCAACTACTATCACATTCCTTTCTCCAGTTTTGTAAGCAGTTGCCATTCATATTTTGCTGATTCTGCATTAGGTGCATATATATTAACCAATGTTAGCACTTCTTGGTCTAGTGTTCCCCTGATCAGTAAGTAGTGACCCTCTTTGTCTCTGATCACTTTCTTGAGGTTGAATACAATTAGGTCGGATATTAGAATGGCCATCCCTGCTTTTTGTTTTATTTCCATTGGCCTGGATAATTGATTTCCATCATTTTATTCTAAGCCTGTGCCTATCTTGTATTTGTAGGTGTGTTTCTTGTAGGCAGCAAAAACTTGGTTTATGCTTTCTAATCCAGTTCTCTATTATGTGTTTTTTAATGGGAGAGTTTAGTTCATTAACATTTAAGAAGATTATTGACATAGATGGCTGTTGTGTAGTTGTGTTGATTAGGGTGGTTGTCATTACAATCGGAGGTTTGGTTATGTAATTTGTCTCTGAGTAGGTTGTGTAGGGTCGGTTTTGTTTGCATAAATAATGTGAGTTCATTTTTGTTTGAGCATGATTTTAGTCTTTCTTCCCATGTAAATGAGAGTTTTGCTGGATAGTGGACTCTAGATTGAAAATTTCTTTCATTTAGTCATTTAAATATGTTGTTCCACTGTCTTCTTGCTTGAAGCATTTCATATGGGAGATCTGGTTTGATTCTCATGTTCCTTCCTTTGTATGAGAGGGTTTTTTTTCTCCCTTATTGCTTTAAGTAGGTCACCTTTCTCTTTGTTTCTTGCCAATTGAATTACTATGTGTCTTTGTGTTGGTTTGTTAGGGTCTATTTTGTTGGGGATTCTTTTCACCCACTGGATTTGCTCAGATGCGTCTTTCCAGAGGGTGGGATCATTCCCCGCTATTATTTCTCTGACTAATTGTTCTTCTTCTTTCCCTGTTTTCTCCCCATCTGGCATACCTACAATTCTTAGATTGTTTCTTTTGTCTTTGTTCATTAAATACTGGACTTTTCCTTCTGGTGCTTTACCTTCTATTTCTCTGTTGGCTTCCTTGTTTTTTGATTGCAGCTTATTTTTGAGTTGTTCTATATGATTCTCAAGCTGTGCAATTCTGCTTTTCTGGCTTTCTATGGTTGTATGTAATTCCTTTAATTCTTTAACTCATATTTTGTAACAATTCTTCTTTTAGTTGGTTGATCTGTTTGTCCATGAATTTCTTGTATTCGCTGGCTAGTGTTTCTTTCATTTCCTTTAACATGGCTTACATTTCATTCCTCATGGCTACTTTAAGATCTTCTGTTGGGTCTGTGTGTTTTGGAGGACATGGAAATTTATTAGGGATCCTTTCCATATCCCCTGGAATCAGGGTCTTCCTTGATCTACCCATATTCCTTTGCTTATCTTGGTGTGGCTTAGAGTGCAGTACTTTCTGAGTTCATATTACTTTTGCCACCTGTGTGTTGGGTCTGGGTCCCTTCTCTGGAGTACTATTCCTGGTGGGTATGTTGCTGAGGCTTGGCCCTTCCCCCGTCCTCCAGATAAGTCTGGAGGATCACCTTTTTTTCCTGTGAGACAGTGTATTTCCGCTCCTGGCCACAGTGGCAAAGGGTGCCATTGAGCCTAGATGAATCACCTCCCTCACTTGGAAGTCAGCCTGTGCTTTCTTTTTGGTGCTCAGTCACTGCTCCTCCTGGTTCTCTGTCCCCCCCCGAGCTACCTATGCCATGCTGGCTAGTTGGCAAAAGTTTTTTTTAGCTCCCTCTGGCCTCTCTCTCAGGACTCAGGATCCTCCTGGGATACCTGTTATGGTGACCCTCCAACGGCCCACTTGTGACCTTCCCAGTACCTCCTTCTCAACCTCACTGCCTCTCCAGCACTGCTCACTGGTTCCTGGCTCCCGGGTCTGCTCACATGTTTCCCCGGCGCTTCCTCCTCCATCTCACCACCTCTCCAGCGCTGCTCGCTGGTTCCTGGCTCCACAGCTTAGTTATTTTAAACATAGTGGGGTACATAAAACTAGAAATCTAATTCATGGTAATCTAAAAAACAAACATACCTAAAAGACATAGTAAAGAAGAGTCAAGTGGAGCCTAATCACTATATAATAGTAAATAAAACAACAACAAAAAGTAGAGGGGGAAGAGGGCCAGAGCAATCGTATTTCTGGTAGAGTGCTTGTCTTGTACTTACCCTACTCAGGTTCAATATCTTGCATTCCGTATAGCTTGAGCACTGACAGGAATATTCTCTGAGCACATAGCCAGAATGTAACCTCTGATTACCACCTGGTATGGCTTAAATGGCCAACAACAACAACAAAAATACAAGGGGAAAAGGCAGTCCAAAAACAGAAGCATAAAGAATACAAACTTTACAAACACCTGAACTTATAGAATTATGACAAATAATTTCATTATTTATACAATTTTGCTAAGTATTAGTGGCCTGAATTCAACAACAAAAAGACACAAAAATTCCATAACTACCAGAAAACAAAGCACAACTCCTGCTGCTTTCAAGGGACACAATTGAACTTCAGTAATAAAGCAGTAAATGGAGGCTGGAGAGATAGCATGGAAGTGTTTTCTTGCATTAGAAGGACTGTGGTTTGAAACCCAGCATCCCTTATGGTTCCCCCAAGCTTACCAGGAGTGATTTTTGAGCGTAGAGCCAGGGTGAACCCCCAAGTGCTGCTGGGTGTGACCCTACCCTTTTTACCCTCCTCTCCAAAATAAATAAATAAATAAATAAATAAATAAATAAATAAATAAATAAATAAATAAAGCAGTAAAAGGTTGGAAAGCAAAATTAAAGGCTGGTAGCTTTAAAAAGTCAAGGGGTGATCATATCTACATCAAAAAATAAATGCCAAATATTTTTAGGCAGTAGGTAAAGAGCCTCAGCAATGTACTTTCAAAAATAATTAAAAACTCGAGCCAATTTGTAGCACAATAGTAGGGCGTTTGCCTTTCATGCGGCTGACCCAGAATGTATGGCGGATCTAATTCCCAGTATCCCATATGATCCCCTAGCCATGAGCGATTTCTTTTATTTATTTTTTAGTCATTTCCTCTTTTTAAAAATAATGACTTTAGGGCCCAGAGAGATAGCACAGTGGCGTTTGCCTTGCCAGCAGCCGATCCAGGACCCAAGATTGTTGGTTCGAATTCTATCGTCCCATATGGTCCCCTGTGTCTGCCAGGAGCTATTTCTGAGCAGACAGCCAGGAGAGTATCCCCTGAGCACCACTGGGTGTGGCCCCAAAACTAATAATACTACTACTAATAATAATAATATCTTTATTTAAGCACCACAATTACAAACATGATTATATCGAGTTTTAGTCATAAAAAGAACACCCCCCTTCACCTGTACAACATTCCCCCATCTCTGTCCTCCTCCACCCTCAACCCCTACCTATATTCAAGAAATTAACATTGTCAAGATAGTTGAGCCAGGAGCAATCCCTGAGCACTGCTGAGTGCGCCCTCCAAAAAAACTTAAGAAATTTTCTAGCCCTAAAGTAGCCCCAAAACATAAGGACCATACAAATCCTGAGAGAAACAGAGGTACCATTGGATGTAAAAGTACAAAGACATACCAGAGAAGGAATAAACCCTCAGAAAAGGAAAAACTGTCGAATGAGCTATGGTATTATGAAAGACTATTAAAAGAACAAGACTTACTTATGACAACTCCCAAATTAATTGTATATAAGCAGAACTCCAGGAGAGGAGGAAACATTTGGAAAAATTGTATAAAATCTCCTCTGAAAACCATTCAGTGCTTGTTGTTGCCTGTATTCTTCCTTATATAAATATCTCCCTTGACTAACTCTTTGATTCTCTTTTTTAACTCTGAAGAAGACTTTGTTCTTTTTATCCCCAAAATTTAATTTTTTATTTTTATTTAAACATCTCAGTTAAAGTCATTCATACTACAGGTTTTTTTTACAGATTAAAGTTGTTCTAGAGTAAGTTACAGTCACACAATGTAAAACAATTCTCACCAGTGTGCATTTTCCACCAATAATATTTCTAGTTTCCCTCTGATCCTCCCTGATGCTCTGTTCCCTCCCACCAACCCTACCCTACCTGTACTGTGGCAGATATTTTACTTCTTTCTCTCTATTCTCTTTTTTTTAAACTAATTTGCACTACTATTAATAAAGGTTGTCATGATTGTCACTTTCATAATAGATCCTCTCTACTCTAACATCTAACTGTATTCTTCGCTCTTTGTGGCAAGCTTCCTATAGTAGACTAGTCCTCCAAATCCTCATTTCTATTGTCTTTTATTTTTCTTATATTCCAAAGATGAGTGAGAATATTCTATGTTTATCCTTCCCTCTGACTCATTTCACTGAGCATATAATTTCCATGACAAGCCATGTAAAAGCAAATTTCATAACTTCATTTTTACTAACAGCTGCATAGTGTTAGCTGTACCAGAGTACTTTGGGCCATTCATCTGTTGTCAAGCACCAGGATTTCTTCCAGATACTGACTATATATTTTGCCTTAATGCATGGTCTTTTATTTTTTAATTTTTTATTTTGAGTCACACCCAGCGGTGCTCAGGAGTTACTTCTGGCTCTCCACTCAGAAATCACTCCTGGCATGGGGGACCATATGTAATGACAAGATTCAACCACCATCAGTTCTGGATAAACTGCATGCAAGGCAAATGCCCTACTAATGTGTTATCTCTCTGGCCCCTTAAAGCTTGGTCCTAAAGAGAGGTTTAAGTATAATCCTTCACCTGTATTTGAACAGTGTACCCAACACTACTTATTGAGACTTTCCTTGCTCCATTCTGTATTTCTTGACCTTTAATCAAAGATTAATTTGTTGTATATATAGAGTCAGTGTCAGAATACTCAAGTCTATTCCACTAATCTGAGGGTCTGTCTTTGTTCCAATTTCATCCTGTTTAATAACTATTGTTTTATAGTACAATTTAAAGTTGGGGAAAGTGATGGCTCCCATCTTCTTTTTCCCAAATATTTATTAAGCTATTTGTGGATATTTATTTATTCCAGATAAATTTCAGGAGTTTTTGATCCTCTTATTTGAAATATGCCATGAGTATCCTTAGAAGGATTACACTAAATTGGCATAATTATTTGGGGAGTATTGCCATTTTAATGATATTATTATCAATCCATGTTTCCATTTTCTTTCATTCTTTTTTTATCTCTTGAAGCAATGTTTTATAATTTTATTTTTTATAGGTCTTTCACCTCTTTAGTTCAGTGGACTCCTCTTTAGTTTAGTAATTGATTTTCTGAGACACAATTGTGAATTAGATTTTTTAATGTCTATGTCTTCTCTTTCATTATTTGAATATAAAAACTCCATGGATTTTTGTGTACCAATTTTGTAGCATACCAGTTTACTGTACAAATTTATGGTTTCAAGAAAAATTTTGGTAGAGTTTTAGGATTATCTAAATATATTATAATATCATCTGCAAATAATGAGAACTTTATTTCATTCTTTCCTATCTGAATGCCCTAGGTATATTTTTTTTCTGTCTGATTGCTATGGAAAGTACTTCCAGTATTGTGTTGAATAAAAGTGGTGAGATTGGGCAAGCTTGTCTTGTGTCAGACCTTAGAGGAAAGTCTTAATATTTTCCCAATGATAATAATATTTGTCATGGGCTTGTAGTAAATATCCTTGACTATATTGAGAAATGTTCATATCATATTGTGAGAGTTTTCATCATGAATAGGTGTTGAACTTTCTCAAAGGCTTTTTCTATGTCTAATGACATTGTTGTGTGATTTTAATTTTTCCCTTTGCTGATATGGTATATTATGTTGATTAACTTCATAGGTTAAATCATCCTTGCATCTCTGGAACAAATCCTACTAGTTATGACAAATGAACTTCTTCCTGAGCCTTTGGATTTTAGAATGTTCGGCAAAACATTTTTTAACACACATTTTGTTAAGAGTCTTTGCATCTGTGTTCATCAAGGATATTTGACCTATTGTTCTCTTTTTTATGTAGCATCATTGTCTGCTTTTGTTATCAGCTTCAAAGAAGCTATTTGGGAATATTTCTGTTTCTTCAACTTCCTGGAAGAGTCTGAAAATGGTTGGCAGTAGATATTCTTTAAAGGTTTGAAAAAATTCACTAGTTAATCTATCTGGGTCTGAGCTTTTTTGGACTTTTTGATTACCATTTTAATTTCTCCACTAATGATAAGTCTGTTCAGATATATTGTATTATCTTGGTTCAAGCTTGGGAGGTTATGAGAGTCATTCATTTTTTCCAGGTTCTCTTATTTTTGTGGCATAAATTTTTTCTCATAGTAATCTCTGATTACTCTTTTAATTTAAGCAATATATGTAGTAACCTACCCTTTTCATTTCTAACAGGTTTATTATGTTTTTCTCAAAGAATAGTCTCACTCATCTCTGAGATTTATTAAAGATAAAAGATAGCATGATAATAATATCCATAGACAATAGAGATGAGGTTTGAAAGAACCAACCCATGATATGGAGCTTACAATGAAGAGGGAGAATGCAATTAGAAATATAACTACACCAACTATCATGATAATGTCTTGAAGGTAGGGGGGGATGAAGATGAGAGGATTAGTCTTAGGAAGGTTGCTCTGGTGAGGAAGGCATACTATTTTGTGACTGAAACCCAACTCAAACATGGTTGTAGCCATGGTGCTTAAATATATTGATAAAAATTTTTAAATAAAAATGTTTCTTTCAGATGATTTATTAATCTTGTTTATTTTTTCAAAGAACTAACTCTTGCTTTTACTGATCTTTTATGTTGTTTGGGGGCTTTCCAGTTCATTAATTTTTGCTATGATTTTTATTATCTCCTTCCATCTGCTTATGTTTGGTTTATTTTGCTGATCACTTTTAAGTTTTGAAGATGTGCCATAAGTTATTTATGTAGGCTCCTCTTCCCTAATGAAAACTTGCAAAGTTATAAATTTTCCTATTAATACTGCTTTTGCTATGTCCCACAATTTCTGATAACTCATGTCTTTTCATTCTCAGTTGTTTCCAGGTATATTTTGATTTCGTTTCTGCTTTCATCTCTAATATATGGGCAGTTCAGGAGTAAGCTGATAACTTCCAGGTGTTACATTTTTTTCTCTGTGTCTGATTGTAATTTACTTCTAATTTCAGTACATGATTAGATGAGAAGGTAATTGATACAATTTCTATCTTCTTGATTTTGTGAAGGTATATTTTGTCGGCCAGCCTGTGATCTATATTGGACAATGCCTCATGTGCATTGGAGAAAAATGTGTATTAAGTTTGACTATTCAGATGTGTTTCTTGCTGGTATCAAAATGTTGTATTCAACATTAAGCTATACATTTTGCTTATTTTCCTACTCTGTATCCCTCAAATATTGCATTTTTTTCATTGATGTTAAGAGATTATTATTGCCAAATAATAAAATTACATATTTTAATATGAGCTTGGTGTGTTTGTTAGGTCTGACTTGTCTTAAATTAGACCCTTCAACTCTTCTTTTTTTTTTTTTTTTTTTTTGGTATTTTTGGGCCACACCCGGTGACGCTCAGGGGTTACTCCTGGCTATTCGCTCAGAAGTCGCTCCTGGCAGGCACGGGGGACCATATGGGGAACCGAGGGATCGAACCGCGGTCCGTCCTAGGTTAGCGCAGGTACCTTGCCTCCAGCGCCACTGCCCGGCCCCTCAACTCTTCTTTTAAGGATAGTTTTTAGTTTATAATATTTTGAGCTATTGTTTACCATGAAACTGTGTATCCTTCCTTCAAAACTGAATGAAAGTATCTGGGTGGAAGATGTATTCATGGTGTAGCATTAATTTCTTTAATTTTGTCACTATATCCTACCTGTGCCTTCTGGACTTGATAGCTATTTGTGATAGATGCGTTATAAATCTTACATATGCCTCTTTGTATATACTTTCCCTTTTTGATCCTGCTATTTTCATTATCATATCCCTATCTATAGTTTTCATAATTATGATTACTATATGCATTGGAGTACTTTTCTAATGGACCTCTTTTAGCTGGTACTTCTCGGGCATCCAGTATCTGATTGAATGCAGTCTTTAAAGTTTTAACAATTTCTCAACAATGGTGTCCTTGACTACTGATTCTTCACCAGAGGTTTCTTCCTAGGTCTCTGTCACCCCAGTGATTTTCATGTTGTTTCTATTGAGTTTATCTATTCTATTGTCATATGTTCATTTTATTTGAGGATTTTTCCAGCCTTTCTGTTGTATGGAGGTGTTATGCAAGGCATAAACTTCTACTTTGCTGATTCTATCCTTATCAGCTGTTACTCTGCTGGTGAGGCATTCCAGTGAGGATTTAATTTCAGCTACCATGTTTCTCAGCTCTGATATTTCTGTTTGAACTTTTCTCATTCCTCTCATTTCCTAGAGTCTTTTGGGCTCTCCATTCCATCATTCTTTAAGCTCTCTGAACATCCTTAACATTTCATTTTAAAAGTCCTGATCAGAGCTGTTATTAGGTGGGTGGTATTGTTTAGGTTCCCAGAATGAGAATCTTCAGTCACAATTGTCATAGGATTCTGCCTAATCTTTCCATTGTAAACTTTATAGTATGAAACTGTTATTATGTGTTGTGCCGCAGCTTCTTAGTTGGAAGATATGTGCAGCTGTGGAGCAAAGTGGAGTGACTGCACACTTGCTGATCTCATACACCTCAGCTGGATTCAAACTATTTTCCCCAAACTCCACCTGCATACAACAGGCTCTTGCATCTGGATTCAAATATCTCAGTTCGATTGAAACTGACCACTTTGGGGCTGGAGTGATAGCACAGTGGTTTGGCATTTGCCTTGCATGCAACCAACCCAGGATGGACAGTGGTTCAAATCCCAGCATCATATATAGTTCCCTAAGCCTGCAAGGAGCAATTTTTTGTTTTGTTTTGTACTCCCCCCCTCTAGCTATTCCCTTTTATGTTTTGTTTTGCCAGGAGCAATTTTTGAGCACAGAGCCAAGGATAACCTCTAAGCGCCACACAGTATGACCCAAAAACAAACAAAAAGAATAGTAAGAAAGAAGAAAGAGAAAAAGAAAGAAAGAAAGAAAGAAAGAAAGAAAGAAAGAAAGAAAGAAAGAAAGAAAGAAAGAAAGAAAGAAAGAAAGAAAGAAAGAAGAAAAAAGAAGAAAGAAAGAAGAAAGAAAGAAAGAAAGAAAGAAAGAAAGAAAGAAAGAAAGAAAGAAAGAAAGAAAGAAAGAAAGAAAAGAAGAAAGAAAAGAAGAAAAAAAAGAAAGAGTGAAAGAAAGAAGAAATAGAAAGAAAAAATGAAAGAAAGAAGAAAGAAAGAAAAAGAACAGAAGAAAGAAAGAAGAAAGAGAGAGAAGAGAGAAAGAAGGAATAAAGAAAAATAAGAAAGAAAGAAAGAAAGGAAGAAAGAAAGAAAGAAGAAAGAAAAAAGAGAGAAAGAAACAACAAAGGAAAAAGAAATTGGTGTCTTAAATTCAAAATCTGGCCACTACCTACAGTCACTTCTATTGATCTCCATACCTCAGCTAGAGTCAAACTGTCAAACTGTGCTTTTTTTCCCCAAACTCTCTCCTCAAACAACAGGATCTTATTTCTGGGTTCACATAGCTCAGTTTGACTGAAACTGGTGCTTTTTAAAGTCAGACTGTGACCACCACCTATCGCTGCTCTTGCTGGTTTCCAAACCTCAGCTGAATTCAAACCGAGGCTTGCCTTTGTTCTTTTAAACACATATTCTACTTTTTCTCCCTCACATATTTCTAAGTGAGTTTCAATAAAAACTCTTTCTTCACCATTTTCTACCTCCTGAAATTATTTTCTATAAGGGAAAGACAACAAATCTTCAATGCCTGGCTGTGAATACTGGTCTGATCTAAGCCATGTACTTCCCGTAGAGCTGGTGGCCAATGTGTGTGTAACAGAAAGGTAGAGGAAACACTATTTTCTCAAGGAAAATATCCCATTTTACCTGGACACTGGCAAGAAAACTAAAATAGCTAATATGAGATAAATATAAACATTTTATAATGATTGAGGGATCACTACATCAAGAAGAATTGACATATCAGTTATGTACATCTTGGGTGGGCAGCCATTTCTAAAATAAACTACACCGTAAATAGCACTTACCATAAATAAATTAAGATATTAAACTTATAGCAATAATATAATGAAAATACAAACCATAGACTGGAAAAAATTATACTAAATCTATCTGATCTGATAATCATACTATTATTATATGTAATAAAATGCTTATGAATCAGTAATTAAAAGATAGATCTGTTATAGAATAGCAGTCTGTTTCATTAGGAACTTCAAATGAGTATATAAATAATTAAGATGACTATGAAGCTTGTTCAATATTTTTATTCACCAGAAACGCAGATTAATATTATACTTAATGGGGCCAGAGAGATAACACAGAGGTAGAGTATTATTAGCCTTGTACGCAACTGACCCAGGACAGATGGTAGTTCAAATCCCAGTATCTCATATGGTCCCCTCGAGCCTGCCAGGTGCGATATCTGAGCACAGAGTCAGGAATAACCCCTGAGTGCAGCTGGGTGTGATCCAAAAGCAAAAAAAATTATATTTAATGTTGCTATATATTCACCATAGAGCTAAAATGAAAGTAAATGACTATGCCAATTATAGAGAAAATATGGAAGCAATTGGAACTCTGAAATGGTGTGGAAATTTAAAGTGGTTCATCTTCTTGGATAGCTTGCAGTTTTACAGCTAACTTATGATTAGAATAAGATTCAAAAATTTCATTTCTATATATTCACCCAATAAAAATGAAAGGCTTACTTGTACCAAAAGAAAAATTCAAATTATTCAAAAGTTAAAATTTCTGTGTTTGATATCATGAAATATAAAACTATATGTTCAATTAGGTATGCCTCACTTAATATCAAAATTTTTCAGAAAGTGGTAGAAAAATATAATACTGAAGTGATGAAATCTATAAGTTAATCGCAATCACAGAAGTATAAATCTATAATGCCCATATATCAATCATGTTCCACAGTAGTAAAAATTCAGGCTGGCTCCATTCAGTCCAGTAATCTGATTACTAAGCTATGTATGGTGGTTAAGATTTTGACAATTTCTTGTTCCCTGGGGTAAAAGATTTTAGGGCATAAGTAGTAAAATATAACACTCTGGTAAAATTTAACACATTGAATGCTAATGTAGTTGCCTAAAGACACTCATTTGGCCAGAAGGTATACTTATTTATTGAGCAGATCATATTTTCCCCTCATTAATGTTGGACTGAGAAATCAAACTAAATCAAGTACTCCAAGAAAACTAAAGCATTCAATAAAAATGCAATTCAATGTTTGTCCTCTGGAAAAAAATGTGTTTTCTACCACAAAAGGAGACACTTAAAAAGGAGTTTCCTACTGCATTTTGAGAAGTTTTTAATGAGTACTTTCATAGTTATCATCTTCCCATTCATTTTGTGGTATTTAAGTTGACTTATCAGTACCAAATTAAATGTTATTATTCTTTTTTTAAATAAACATTTCTTAGCTTCCTTCTATGACTTGGTAATATTTTATTTAGTTGGGTTGTCATTCAAGTTAACAACCATCATATTAGCTAGGAGAGTCAACATAAGTAAAATGGAGGAAGTGGGCAATTTGTCCATGGCCACCCACAGCTAATTTTTAGTCAGTTCTAGTAAGAAAGTTTCCTGATTCCTTGTCCCAGATTTTTAAACCACATGGCCATACATATATACCGAGATGATCAAATTAAATACCATAAGCAAAAAAAGTTATTTTCTCTGACCTTTTCTTTATCACTTCTAAATACCTTAATTATTTTATATTTGTTTACATTATATATGATATATTTTAGTAATAAGTTTTGGCTAAATAGTAACTAGTTGGTTATTAAATATAACTAATTGATATATTTCCCCTTTTTAAATATATGTGGTCTTTTATTCTGTAAGAATAATGAGAACAAAGCAAGAGAGAATAGGAAGAGAAGTATAACACTTTCAAACCTTATGTACTTGGTATAGCTTTGATTCACACCCTTGTATTCTGTGCATGGTGGGAGGTCAGTTTGGTCAGAGAGTACATATTTTTAAGACATGGAAAACTGTATATTAATGGTTGTGCAAGCAGTTAGAAAAAGCACTGGGGGAAAAATCCAAGGATGTTAAGGAAAAAAGAGTAAAAATAAATAAAGTGATGGAATTTGGAAGGCACTTCTGAAAATTATAGTGTTCTCTTATAATAAGTGGAAGAGTGTATTCTAGCAGAACAACTGAGAGGGATTAAAGATCCAAATATAAACCCTGTTTGCTGAACAGAAGATCAATTCAGAAAATAGAATTAGAAAATATAAGAGAAGGAAGTTTGTGTTCCTTTCTTTTATATGGCCAGTCTTTCCCAAAATTCTGAATAATAATTTTTTTTTTGGTTTTTGGGTCACACCCGGCAGTGCTCAGGGGTTACTCCTGGCTCCATGCTCAGAAATTGCTCCTGGCAGGCATGGGGGACCATATAGGACACCGGGATTCGAACCAATGACCATTTGCATGAAAGGCAAATGCCTTACCTCCATGCTATCTCCCAGGCCCCAAGAATAATTTTGAAATAAAATGTATACATTTAAATACAAAGTAAACTACAAATCTAGAAGGAAAAATAAAATAATGTTTAGTATAAACCTTTATTGTTTTAATACTATTTAATATTGGTGAGAAATTATTTGAGTAATAGAAAAAAGCTGAGGTCACTTAAAAATTTTAATACAGGTAATGTTGATATGTTTGGGCTTGGCATTTATCATTCCCACTAAGTCACTTTTAATAAAGTAAACTCAAGATACTCAAGGATGATCTAATAAATAATGTACAAGTTGCAAGTAGGTACACATAAATGTCTGAAGCTTAGGACAGAGCTCTGGGTAATAGAGAAAATTTCTAATGTTACTTATTTATATGTAGCATCTGTTGACATAAGAGAGAATGAAATAATATCAAGGAGAAAAAGAAATAGGTTAAAGCCATGGAGTATTGAACTATTAGAATAACAATGTATACTAAAAGTTATGAAAGAGAACAAGAGTATATGCTTAAACCAAGAGATTGTTTTAACTAAGAGCATTTAGCAGGGTCAGGACTCATATGTACAGATCTCTCTGAAAATTCATAGGGAGAAACAGAAGATTTTATCGAAGAACTTTTATAAAATAAGAAAATTGTTTTAACCTGAAATTTATCAAAGACAGAGGTATCTACAGAAGCCAAAGATTTTTTCATTAAAAATACATATATATCTAAACCAAAAAGATCCTATCTATGTTGATTTCATTTTATGATAGCAATAGCAATTCTTCTAAAGGTAAAATATATATCAACAAGAAATGCTCTCTGCTAAAGCACAATAGAGATCATAGGAAAACCTCACCAGTTTATAATTAGTCTGCCAAGGGGCTGGGCGGTGGCGCTACAGGTAAGGTGCCTGCTTTACCGTGCTAGCCTTGGACGGACCATGGTTCGATCCCCCGGTTCCCATATGGTCCCCTGTGCCTGCCAGGAGCGACTTCTGAGCACATAGCCAGGAGTAAACCCTGAGCATCACTGGGTGTGGCCCCAAAAAACAAACAAAAAAAATAATTAGTCTGCCAGAGAGACAAATACATTTTCGTTTCTTAAGGTTTTTGATAACAGTATATTGAGAAGTGGGAAAAAGAAAAAAGAATTTAGATATTACTGTTAGAAAATCTGGCAATGCCCAGAAATAATTGTACACATTATATATTCTATTACATAAGTAACCTTGAAAACTGGAGTGAAAGTCTTTGCTTCTGACTAAAAAGAGAGAAGAAAGAAAGAAAGACAAAGAAAGAAAGAAAGACAAAGAAACAAAGAAAGACAAAGAAAGAAAGAAAGAAAGAAAGAAAGAAAGAAAGAAAGAAAGAAAGAAAGAAAGAAAGAAAGAAAGAAAGAAAGAAAGAAAGAAAGAAAGAAAGAAAGAAAGAAAGAAAGAAAGAAAGAGGCACTGTATTCTATTTGCCAGAATTTTGCTGAGGATCTTTGCATCTGCATTCATCAACGATATTGGTCTCTAATTTTCTTTTTTCGTTGCATCTCTGTCTGGTTATGTATCAAGGTGATGTTGGCTTCATAAATGGTATTTGGAAGTGTTTCCATTTTTTCGATTTCATGAAAGAGTCTTGCCAGGATTGGTAGTAGTTCCTCCTGCAAAGTTTGAAAGAATTCATTAGTGAATCCAACTGGGCCTGGACTTTTGTTTTTGGGCAGACCTTTGATTACGGTTTTAATTTCACCAATAGTGATGGGGGTGTTTTGGTATACTATATCCTCTTCCCTCAACCGTGGAAATTGTAAGAGTCCAAGAATTTATCCATTTATTCCAGGTTCTCATTTTTAGTGGCGTAGAGCTTCTCAAAGTAGTTTCTGATTACCCTTTGAATCTCGGTCATATCAGTAGTGAAATCTCCTTTTTCATTCCTGATAAGAGTTATCAAGTTTCTCTCTCTCTCTTTCATTGTTAGTTTTGTCAGTGGTCTATCAATCTTGTTTATTTTTTCAAAGAACCAACTTCTGATTTCGTTCATCTTTCGAATTGTTTTTTTGGGTTTCCACTTCATTGATCTCTGCTCTCAGTTTTGTTATTTCCTTCTGCCTCCCTATTTTGGGGTCCTTTTGTTGAGCACTTCCTAGTTCTATGAGCTGCGTCATTAAGCTGCTCAGGTAAGCCCCTTCTTCCTTCCTGATGTGTGCTTGCAAGGCTATAAATTTTCCTCTCAGTATTGCTTTTGCTGTGTCCCATAAGTTCTGATAGTTTGTGTCTTCATTATCATTTGTTTCCAGGAATATTTTGATTTC
>PVKC010015298.1:0-21522 GCA_004027635.1 Crocidura indochinensis
ATCTCTAGTAACACAAACAGTCCCTCTGCACAGTCAGGAGAGGAAGCCCTGGACACTGCCATGGGTGGCCCCCAAGCAAACAAAAATATTTAAAAGCACATACCACTTGGAAAATAGCAGTTCTCCGGGTAATAAGGGTCTCCCAAATGTTGGTATAATATTATGACTTATAATTCTATTCACTAGTATCATCATCAGGCTCTAAGGACCAGGACTCAATGGAATTCACAGTGAGGTATATGCGTTTGCTAAACTCCGTATCTTCATTGGAGAATTTGAACTTTATCACAAACACTATCCACTGCATTTCATTAAAATGATTAAGTTTACTCGATTTCAAGCAAATGCCTGGCCAAGTGCCCAAATGCGAATAACACTAAAACGTTTGTTCCGGAAACGGGGTGCTGGGGTCTCCAAGGAGTGTCTAGTGTTGCCTGGCACGGTCTGACAAGGGCTCATCCATAGGCAGTGCAGATGCGGCATGTGCTGGAAATACTGCAGGCAAACGTTCCCTTTCACTAGACTAGATTATTAAAATATGACTCGTGGTCAAGGTTTCATAAAATGAATCCTGTCCAAGTCCTCACGGGAAACATTTATTTTCCCTTGAGAACAAGGTGGTGAGGAAAGAAATGACTTCTGGAACACTCTAGGGGTGCTGTTCCGACACAGGCTGAGGTGCTAGTGCATAACTCCTTCATTACTGAGGCATCGGTACCAAATGCAGGCACCAAAAAGGTTCATGCCATCTGACTAGTGGGGCAACAGTTTTGATAACATGGACCCACAGAAAGGATATTGGGGGTGCCCAGAGAGTCAGAGGCGACACACTGGAAATCATTTTTATATTAGGAACATCAACTTTAATATGCTTCTTTCTTGACTCCTACAAAATGTGAAACATGTATATTAAGCATCCTGACTGTACCCACATCATAGACAGTGAAGCTTCAGAATATTAATTTGTTCAAGTAAGAAATGGCAAGAAAAAAATTTACCTTGGAGTTCTGTTCCATCTCTGCTCTTTCCATTAGATGGCATAAAGAAAACTAAAGTGGATTTATGCCAGTACTTGGACATAAAGCTCAGGGGCCAGTTGGTGGGGGGGAAGAGAGAGGGATTTACTGAAACATTTTTCCCTTAATTTTTCAATTAGAACTCTAGGATTCTACCTTTCCTTGAAAACATTTAATATATAAATTGGGACCAAAACTTTAATTTTTTTTTGTTTAGGGGTCACATCCAGTGGTACTCAGAGCTTATTCCGAGCAAAACTTGGGTACTATATGGGGTATCAGGAATTGAACCTGGGTCTGCCACATGCAAAACAAGGATTCTACCTGCCTGTATTACTCCTCTGAGCAACAAAACTTGAACTCAAGAACCACCAATATAAGTTCTTCCCTGAGGTATAATATATACAACTTAGTCCTTTTGAAAGGACCTTTAGTCATAATATGACGCACCATCATTTTAAATAAGAATTAAAATGCTGATCCAACTTATTTGTAAAGAATTAGAATACGATTCAACATTCCACATGTGTCTCCATATGGAAAAATAATTTTCTATTTTCATCCTTATAAAACATGGCTGAAATAGACTGCTACTATCATCAGTTACCATTAAGTATTTTGAAAAATTTTGAATTTGTGAGAGCTTTACATATATTATTCATCTCATTTAATCCTCAGAATATTTCAAAGGTGTCACCTTCAAATCAGTATTATCATCAATTTACAGGTGAGGGAATCACGGTTCTAAGAATTCTTGAATCACAGTTCAAGAATTAATTAACTTGTCCACCAATGCAAACAGTTGGTAACAAAACTGAACGTAAGTCTAGGCTTGGCTGTTTCTTAAGCAAAAGCTCTTAATTCCCACTTTTTGATTTGAGGGGAGGGTGAAATGAGAGTGGGGGTCTCCCAAATATGGCTCCTCCTAGTCATTCTTGGAAGATCAATGAATGCTCAGTTTGACCATACAGGACTATGCAGGCTCAGTGGAATTGGTGGCCACTGAGGCCATGCCAGCAGGTATCAGGTGGAAACATGGTGCTAGGGATCAACATGAAGGGCATGTTTTCCTAACCACTGAGCTATTCCTGGCACCCAGGGCCCACAGCTCAGATGAGCACCTGCAAACAGAAACCTACTTTTCTCTAGCCTGTCAGCTTCCTACTGAAATTAGTTGACTGAACCCACGCTTAGATTAGGGTGGTTAGGTGGATGGGCTGTAGCCATCAAGGTTATTTGGCTTGGATTCGTTCTTTCCACAAAATTGCTCATCATCATCATCCTACAACCTGCTCTTCAATTATTTCTCCAAAGAGATTGGAGAGAGTGCATGGGGGTTAAGGCATTTACTTGTATGTGACCATCCCTGATTTGATCCTTGGACCTGCATATGGTTCTCCCAGCATCACCAGGAATGACCTCTGTGTACAGTCAGTAGTAAGCACCTGGCCCTGAGAATCTTACCTAACACACACACACACACACACACACACACACACACACACACACACACACACACACACACACGCTCTATCAGAAAATTCAGGGTCTTCATGGTTTCTTTGACCCCAGACATATCTTCCTCTTCTGTTTGATCTGCACCCCTCTTCCCCCTCTGCCTGTTGAAGACCTTTTATTCTTCCCCCAAGATAGGAGGTAGATGTCCTGTCTCCCGACCTGCCTCCCATGGTTCTTTTCTAATATTCTTAATGCTACTTAACCTTTCAAGTGGCAATTTTTATTGCCCTCTTTGTAATCCCCACAACTTCTATCACAGTCTTGAAAATATTCTACAGGGCCACAAATGGTATTGAATTAACACTCCATGGGTTGTGGCGATGATTTATTTAAAATCTATTGCTTAAGAGACTTACAACAGATAAAAATGCTCTTGGAGGGTCATACTAATGCGGCTTGTAATGAATCACCCTGGGGACAACCACAGGGAAACAAAAGCTAAATTGAGGTTGGTTTGGGAAATCCTGCTTCCCTGAGATCAGTATAGCAAGATCCTAAGCACAACGTTAGAGGCATAGTGATGGGCCCCAACTGGACTACAACCTCTGGATTAGTTTACTGGGCTGAAGATGGAATCAGATCGATTATGGAACAGTAGAGTTGGAAGAAAGAGCACACACTCACCACTTCAATGCCACCATCAGGCACACAGGGCTACCATGAGCTAGATACTGTGCACTTGGCATATTTTAACTCACACAGGAATCACCCAAGCCCAGATTAGTGTAGGAGCCATTAGTAACTGCAATCGAAAGATGTGAAAACTAAGTTACAGCAAAATCTAAACGATTGCCTGAGTTTATAGAGCTAGTTTGGGAGGAATAAAATCATTTAAACTGTTGCCCAACACTACATCACTAATGTTTATGGCTCAAATTTTAGAAAAATCACCATTTGGAGAAAAATGCAAAGATATAGTCATATTTGATGTCACCCAACAATTAATTCATTCTTCTTATTTTTTCTAACCATTCAAACTTAGTATCTTTTAAAAGACTAGTGTGACTTCTGCATGTTTTCAAATAGCAAGGTTGACCTGGCCCTTTGGCAGGAAACAGTGGCAGATGAACCATGTCTTTGCCTTCTATCTCCACTGGCCACAGCTCTCCCCACTCTGGTTGTTGCCATGCCATATCTCCATATGAGCAATTAAAACTCAATTTATTCCTCTTCAAATATCTGTACTCCTTAGTTGTTCCTGCCATGAAATTGGAAAAGAGGGGGCAAGTGATTTCTACTTATTTGTTTTGGGTGGTCCTGGAGATCGAGCCCAAGGTCTCTCAGATGTAAGACAAGGACTCTCCTGCTGAGCTCCATATCTGACCCCTCTATACTGTCTAAAAGTGATTGATTCTATCTTTCTTCCATCTAAAATGTAAAGGATGAGACAGGAACTTATGATACACCTGCTTCACATAGGCTGAATGTTTGCATCTTCACTAATCATATTTCTTAATGCAGAATTAAAATTCCAATTTAGCCAGAGAAAGCCAGTTTATCAGGGATTTACCAGTCAACTCATTCTCTTACATGACCACTATTGTAATTTGGGGTCCAGAAAACAGTAAGTTGTCATTTTTAGAGAAAGTCATGTATCTTGGGGCACTGAAGTTTTGTAAGACTTTGTAATTAAAATAATTATCACCTACATAATTACAAAAAAAATTCCAATTTAGCATTCTTCTAATAATTCCATGATGTGTGTTCATACAAAGTTACTCAATATCAGAAGGTAGGAGATGCAGAAAAGGATATTGGTCTTCAAAGGTTATTTATTGCCAAATGGCTAACTTTAGTTTCCCTATGTCTCTTAGCCATCAACTAAGACAATGAATTTTCTTTCAATCTAGAACAGATTAAATGCATCAAAGCTTTTACCAGGAAGCTTAGGTACAAAAACCCCTGCAATCTGCTACAGTCTAATCCAGCTGAGATTCATGATATTTTAGTTAAAAAGGAGAGAGAAAGTATTGATCCCACTGAAGATCAATGCTTATGAATTTTACTAGTATTTCCAATCAGATCATCAAATTCCCTAGGCTCAAGTTGAAGATCAGTCTTGGAATGTATAAAGTCTGATCTACGAGAAAGTCAGAGAGCAAAGTCTAAAGAGCCAAATTATATGGCAGGCATTCCAACCAGCTGCCAACTGAAATGGGGGTCAAAAGAGACCTGGTAAACTTCCTGTGGAGATCTTTTGGAGTTCTCTCTAACCATGTCTTTCTCAAGACTGAAAAATTCCCTGGCTCCTTAAGATTCATATTTGAATACATTTTAAATGTTCAAGAAATAAAAATCAAACATGGGCCAGCATGTGGGGTTAAGACTGCATTTGTGTTCCAATGGCATTTGGGTAGCATCTTGAATTCTTTCAACTTCATCAATAATCACAAATAGTGATTCCACTATTCCATGAGGAGGTATAAAACCTTTCTTGACCATCTCTTCCTAGAAATACTCTAATGAAGAACTAGGATTAGCCATACTGAAAAAAGGTTGTAATGATGAAAACTATGCTGAAACATTATAGTTTTAGAATGGGGTTGCGGGGTGGGGGGAGGAAGAGAAAAGTCCTATAATATTTTTAGTAGAATGCAATCTATTTGAAAGCAAATTTCCCAGAGTCACCATGGGACATGAAACACTTTAGTCCATGCAGATGGAAGAAACTATAGGCATAAACTCTCTAAAATGTTTAAAAAACATTAATATGAGTTCCCAGGCCTACGTAAGAACTGGTGACACATCGATACTCTTCAATAACAGTAAACTCATATTTCAAGTAGAAAAAGAAAGCATCTAGAGTTATCAGGTCTCAGGCTGGTAGAAATAATACATCTGCTCAACTATTTTTGAAGAATTATAACCTGATGGGTAAGGGATAAATAAAAATCAGTAACTCCGGGGCCAGCGTGGTAGCACTAGAGGTAAGGTGCCTGCCTTGTCAGTGCTAGCCTAGGATGGACCGCAGTTCGATCCCCCCCCATGTCCCATATGGTCCCCCAAGCCAGGAACGACTTCTGAGCACATAGTCAGGAGTAACCCCTGAGCGTCAAACGGGTGTGGTCCCCCCCCCAAAAAAAACAGCAACTCCACACAACAAATATTTCCTGACAATTTTCTGTGGACAGACACAAAATATTTCTTAATAGCAATATTTGATCAATTTTGTCCTCCTATTGAGCTATAGTCAAACAAAAATATGTTAATGAAAGATCAATAATGGCAATTAACTAAATTTAGTCAACAAGATTTAAAAGTTTGCTTGTTTTGTTTGGGTGTGACACCAGTGGTACACGGGGGTTATTCATGGCTCGGCACTCAGAAATCACACCTGGCAGACTTAAGGGATATAGGATACCAGGACTTGAACCCAGGTCAACGGTATGCATGGAAAGCACCGTACCTGCTGCATTACTACTCCGACATTGATGTGAAAGTTTTAAATAGAATATTTTTTTCTCCTACAGAGGACAACATAAAAGAAATCACTAGATAGCCTCTATCTCAACAGAGCTCTCCACCTTGGAATGTGAGAACTAGAAAATTCTTTGTTTTGCAATGTTCAGTTTAAGTAAGATAACAAAGTTTACAAAGAAGCTCTGTGCTTTCCTCAGGAGATAAAACATTAATCTAACTGTTGACCTAGAAATAATGTGTACGATTATAAATTTGTCACAAGAAAGCTTTCAGGAAAGGAGCAAACGAAGTAGCTCATGGCGTTATGGTGGTTACTAGTGTATTAGGGCAGAGCAGATTGTGTATATTTGTGTATACATATATATATACATATACATTCATATTCATATATATATACAGCAAAGTAAAACAGAGTTAGAGAAGAATTCCCTTTACCTTGTTTTATTTACTGTTTTTGAACAGAAATGAAGTAACAGGACCTCTCCTTTACCTTCTGGAGTTCAAGATTAAGACGTACTGAAGTGACTGTCACCTCCCATACATGTAACTTAAGTCTCATAGCAGCGCAAAAAAAAATCACCAATACTAACTTAGTGAATTGGTTTGCACATTATTATACAAACTGGATCAGAATACAATTTACTTCTTGCTTGTCAACATAAATGCCTTAACATCTAATTCAATCTCCTAGGCTGAAATTTTATGAATTCATAAAAAAGATGCATGCCCAATATATAAAATCTCCCGTTATGCCCATCTACAAAGCAAAAATAAATTATGCCAGCCATTTGTCATAACTGTCACTGAAAAATAAGTAACTGCAAAGACTGTACCTTACCTTAAGAATTGTGACCACGTTCAAGTACTTGGCAAAGCCTTACCTTCACACCAGAACAAGAGATGGACTTTTCTTCAGAGAAATCAGATTAAAGTTATCATGCAGAACCTTGAAATTGAATTCCAGTTTGCATGTGTACTCTGCCCTGAATCAGTCTTAAATAATATCTTACACAGGACTGTACTTCTAAAAGAAATCACGAAGATAAAGAGGATCTAGGTAGAGATACACAGAGGGAGAGGGAGAAAAATTGCAAAAATGGCCAACTCCTCCCAATCAACAGCCAATGTATGTGCTTTAGCCTTAAAGCTCATGACAGAACTGGCCATAGGGGAGGCCTTGGAGTGTGAGAATAACCTTCTGGGCCTAGATGCATATATCATAATACTATGCATCATCAATACTCAACCTTGTCATCTCTTTTCTGCAGCCTTTCATGATTTCCCTCAGCTGAAATTAATCTCTGCAGTTGATGTGTTTCCTGAGTACTTTGCTGCTCTTCAGAGACAGGCCTCATACTGTGCACTTGGTCACACTCATTCAGTTCCATTTCTGAATTCTCACACTAGATTTGAAGGGTCAGCATAGCAAAGGACACGCTCAGCCTTGCCTGTATAGCCCACTATGCCGGATTGGCCCAATGCTCCAGCAAACGCTCAGTGAAAAGTTTGTGGTTTAAGATTCACAAAGTTTCATTTAATGACATTTTAAAATTAAAGATGTTTAAGAGAGCCAAGAGTTACCCAGCTATCCTATTTTGAAGAATTGACCCTGAGGAAACATATGCAAAACCATACAAAGGTTTATGTGTGCGGGTGTTCGTTATAACATTATTCATTATTATAATGACTGTGGTGGTAATAATAAAAACCATTATCTTACATTGTGTCCTTATATCAAGTTAAGCACTGGGAAACTCCTTTATCCACATTACCACACTTAATTCTCCGGGCTGTCCCATGAGAATCTAGGAAGTATGTGGGAAGTTCAGAGACATGAAGGGAATTAATTGTTTGGGGTCAAACTTCCTGTAAAGATGGAGGAATATTTGAACTCTAAGGGTCTGGCTCCAGAGTATTTAGAGAGTTTCCCATTTCATAGACAGTGTCTTTGCTACATTTACCCTCATTTTACCGCTATAACAGCCTAGGACATCCCTAGAAATCTACATCCTTTAAATAAACAAACAAAAGACCCCCCCCACCATGATACCCAAGGCAACCACTATCCCTCATATATTTGCAGCACCATCCCCCAGGAGAAGTATCATCTACTTAGGGAAACACTGATCTAGATATGCAATGATTGGCATAAATATACTTATGAATATACAAACAAAGTAACTAAAAGTAAGGGGTAAAAGCTGAGCTGGCAATACTACTCTCTAAATTATTGCATCTCAGTCTCCTTACACTTGCATCATTTGTTCTTTGTTTTATAAAGTTACAACCTGTTTGCCATAAATCCTAAAAAATAAAGCACAGAGTCACAAATTACAAAGAACTAGAAGACAAGTCATTGTAAGGCTGGGTGATATCTTTCTGGGCCTCTGAGAATAGCACTATGGCTCTTAGGTAGAGCAGTGCTCCTGGGATGAGTTTCTGGGTCTAATCCCTGGCACCACAAACAAACAGATAAGAACCTTGGTTTGCACCTTTGCAACTCAAATGATTTTCCTCTTAGCACTCTATTTTGAAAAAAATCTCAAAATAACAAAGAACCCTTTTTGCTCATGACAAAACTAGAACCTGCCAATTAACAAGATAAGTTAACCAAAAAAAAAGTCTCAATGGTTTATTGATAAAAATTAAAAATTGTCCAGACATCTAAGCTTCCAAATACTTATTATGTCAACTTCTAATGATCTAGTTCTTGTTACATGACTCCAAAGTTCACTAAAGAAGCTAAACTAAACCAAGCTAAAGACATCAAATGAAGTTTGATCTTAACTAACTTTTCTCAAGCCATCTCCTGCTAGCCCCAACCCCAAGAAAACTACAAGAGGAAAGTACAAGAGGAAAGGGAGTGTGTCCTCAGTCTGGATCTCTGGCACTAGGTCTCACACCTGAATGTCCATGTCATCTCTACTACTAAAGAGTTCTCTTTCAATTCAAATTTTTAAAGGTCAGCCACACTTGTTTAGCAATAAAAATTCTCCATAACCTGTCACCAATTCTTCCACCTCCACCACCCCCCGGATTGGGATCCATATGTTGGACCATACCTAATGATGTTCAAGGGTTACTGCTGGTTCTGTGCTCAGGAGTAAGTGCTTAGGGGACCATGTGCAGTGTTAGGGCTCAACCTGGGAGAAAGCAGCATACAAGACACGGTGCCTTCCTTACCTCCTGTACTATCTCTCTGGTCCTTGTCACGCAGTCCCAATAATTCTGTTATTCTTTGGATTTCATGTCAGCCAGGCACAAAAGAACGTACCCAAGCACCCTCTTCAGCTCTGTCAACCAAAGCAGGCATCATTAGCTGATCCCAGAATTCTGAGCCCAGATAGAACATGGTGGTCTTTAGTCATTGCACTCCTAGTGAGACAGAAAATTAACCCAGCTCCCTATCCTGGTCTCTGTACGGCCAAGTAGAGCTACTCCTCTCCTATGAAATAAACCCTTCACTATACTAGGCCTGGGATCCTCCATCCAGACCCACCATCCTGGCTGGCTCTTCCATACCAGCCAATAGGGAAAATAAAAGATGATTGCCGTTTGTCAGGTGTTCACAGTTCTCTAACATTTGGCCTCAATCTTTCTTTTCTATCTTTCATAACCTTCCACCATCAGAGTTCAAAATTTTTAATTTTCTCATTCAGCAAAATCTCGGGCAAAAGCTGAACAAATTAAACTGGCCCTTCAAAAAGTACATTTTCTGGGTTGAAACCAGTCTAAACAATCTCACAGTGAATATTGGGGGGCTCTTCAGTACCCCAGTGGGGAAAGAGTTGCTTCTCCAGAACAATCGCTGAGGCAAAATCCATAATTCTAAAGTAAGACCCCTGCCCTTAACTGACGCTGATTTATAAACTCTTGTAAGACTACATACAAAACAAGCTCATGCTAGGACTAATCAAAAGAGCCCAAACAATTATAAATCAGTGTCCAGCAAGACACACAGATATCCCTTCCTCATTCATAAATGTAACAAGAGTTCCTCCTGCTCTGAAAATGTCAGCGTGGTAAGGACCAGGCCAGCTAAGAGGATCGGACAGAAGGGACAGAGAAGATGAAAGCCGAAGTCCTGCAAGTTTATCTCTCCAAGCAGCACAAGTTCTTCTGGCATATTCCCAGCTCAGCCCAGTGCCCTCCAGCTGCATAATAGCAATAATTTTTTTAAATACCCTCATTCTGTCCTACCTCATCTCACAGTGTGTAAAGCCCAGCTGGATGGTGTGTAGGATTTTTGTCAAGCTGCCTTTAATCTTTAGCTTTCCCTCCATTCCTCACAACTGAGCTGGCAAGTATTTAGGCTTGCTGATGTTTACATCCTGCTTGTTTTTATTATTCACTTCCAAGAAGCTTGGGTTTGCGAGAGGCCAGGGACAGGGTCGCCATTTGTCAGAGCAGAGCCAGGGCTCTCCTTCCCCTCCCAGGAACAGGAAGTCTCTGGCTTCAGCTCCCAGATGTGCAAGCATTGCTTCACTCCAATTACTTCCGTCTGCATTCCAATTGGATTTTCTAAATGTTAAATTAAAAAGGGAAATGTACACGCATTTAACTATTTATCTGCAAACATCATAAACTGAAATCATCTTCCTCATTAGGTTTTCCGGATGTTCTTTCTTTCTTGCGCCCACGTTTTGCCTTTACCATTCAGTTTGCTATTTAGTGATCAGCGCCATTGAAACTGAAAACCTCTGATGGGTCCTTTGCTCATGTGAAACTTGACAAAGTTTCTCTCCCTAGAGATGCTGGGCTTATTGGGGTAAGGGGGGTACAAGCGCAGGTTGATGGTCACAGTCTGCTCCCCAGTTTCTACCATGGTGGCTACCCTTGAGAGCATTTTAATCTTGAAAAGACTTCCTTTGCCCTCTACAAGGCTTGAGTTGTACAACAAAAGATGTGGCCTGAGGACCAAGAATAAGCACAGCACATTACAAAAACCAAACCTTTTTTGGGGAAAACCACTGTTTCAAGGCATTTCATGCAGGGGAGGGTTTCTTCTCTGTTTGGGGGTAAATAATATTTTCTGGAACCCAAATATTTCCTGGTACCTTGCCATGAATAGAAACTGTCAGGAAGAGATCTATATTGGGCCAAAGAGACAGACTAGCCTCTAGAATTTGTGCTACCTCATGAGGACTTATACACAAATCAGTTTCTATTTGTTTTTGCTTACACTGTTCCAGTTTAGAAGAGTGATGATTTCTAGTAACAGCTGCTAGCAAACTGTCTGGAAGAATTTCTTTGAACAGATAAGACAATGGACAGCAGCACTTAAAATAAAAATACATTGGCCGGGAGAAGACCAAACCCAAGTCAGTAAAAGTTAACGGGATGGAACAAAATCCAGGGTACCTGAAGAGAAGGTGCACAAAAACCCACATCCTCAATGTGACCCTAATAAAACTGAGGTGTGGGGTCAAATGGATAAACATTCCTCATGGCCAAGAAAAGGTCATTGCATAAGAATGTCTGTCAGCAATGATGCAGTGGTCCAAACAGACCCTGTGTTTGTGTTCTTAAGTTTGTGTTGTTATGTTGCCACTCAGTGACAACATTTCTTAGATGGTATCCTTCTTGTTCAACAATGCCTGACTATTTACTGGAACATTTCACTAGGAATAATTTAAAGGTCTTCTGCACTCCAAGTCAAAAATGAAGGAGTATCACTACAGTGATAAACCACACCCTAAATGAAGCAAAGGACATCCAGCTTCCTTGGAACCCTTCTGGGTACTGTCCTGCATGTAGCATCTGTGTCCCTCCCCTCCCAATCACTCTCCTCACCCATTCAATAACCTAATGAGGCTGGCAAAACTGAGCGCAGGTGTGCGGCTTGTTGTTTCCGTCTCCCCACTTGGGAGTTATTAGCACCTCCCATCACTCAATCTGGCAGGTCCATTTTCATATTAACATCTACACACACGCTGCCTCACGGAAAAAGGAGGCCCTTGCAGACTTTGCTGGTGAACTCTCTCTTAGATAATAGAACATTTATTTGGTGTCATTATAAAATTAAACTGTACCTCCGGGTCTTTAAAAGGCGAATAGTTCTGCCTCCCCAGCTGACATGCAACAAGGTAAGATTATCCTGACACGAAAACAGAAAGGGCATGTTTTTATCAGGCCGGTGACCCTCTGGGGTTGCTTCTGCCTGAGAACCAGGGCTTTTGGGGGGTGTCGAATAGGTACACTAATATACTCTGAAAGCCACACTGAGTGGTCGAGGGAGAGAAAGTTGAACATCCTCACCCCAGTGCCAAGCAACCTTGGTTTTCCACATCAGTTATCTGCATGCAAAGTGCAGAGTCATTCACAGCGCCAAGAGCTACATTATGGCTCAGGTTGAACCATTCACACTGTCCATTATACAAAACCACAGCCTGTTTAAAGAGGAAAATAAATGCAATAGAGTGGTGCATAAAAAGCAAAGGTGACCAGCAGGATCTATATCCTTTTATACTATTTTATGTAGTTTGAGGAAGTTCTTCAGCAAAATATTCCAAAGAATGAGTTACTCATGTATGGCAGTTAATTATATCTTATTAAGTTCCTAGTATCATGGGAAATCAGTTTGAGCACATAGGTGGTGACAGTGGACTGAGAAGACAAACTACACCAAGATGTATTTGTTATGGGTAAGGCATATGTCTGATATTTCTAGAGCAACTTTGACTACCCAAAGAGAGTTGATCTGAGAAGAAAGATTACTACTAGGAGTTTTTGTAAGTTTGCTAATAAAGATGGTAAATGACTGGGCTGAAATCTGTCATTTGTTAATCAAATTTAATAGTAATTTCTTCCTGCAGACACAGGCAGAAGACAAATTATCAATTTCTGTAAATCATAATTAGTTCAGAGGCAGATTCCAATTCTCCTAAAGATTAGCTCAGTGGAGTTTAAATTAAAGGCACTCCGTTACCATACAAATTGTAGAAAACCTTCGCCTTTGCTGAGGTGCTTGAAATCTTGGGTTAGGACCACTTGAAGATTTGCGGTAATAATTCAAAATGCTTTGACTTCGTTATATTCACCGACGCCAATTTTCACTAAGTGCGCAGGCAAGAGACTGGTAGAAGCAGCATTATAGGCACTTCTTGCATGCTCGCCTTTCCCCCCATGTAGATGGCTTTGCTGCCACTGAGATTCAAGGCCCTTTCCAATCTTTAATTTTCTTTAAGAGTGGATAAGTGCCGTGAGCAAAACTGCTCACCACTGCTCTTGAGGTGCTTATTTAAAAAGAAATAAAACATGATTAATTTCAAGTGCTTTACAATTAAAAATATATGACAGGAAGGTCATCCGGGCAATTTTAACTACACTGGGAAGGGTCAGAGGCCTAGGAAGTTTGAGGAACCCTGAGCGAGATTCAGTGCGTGTATTTAGTGCCACTGGTAGCATATTAGATTATTAAAAGGGACATGCTAATGTGACATTTTACTATTACAAAGGAAACTCAACACTAAAATTACAACATAAATCAGGCAGATATGCTTTCAGACATGCAATCAACTCTGTCTTCCACTCATCTTGCCTTTATGCATCAAGGGGTTATATTCAATTTCATTTTGTATTTATTTGTTGACTGTATGTGTTGCTTCTTTCTAAGTTCGACATGGTAACACCCTCATGAAACAGATTCAGTTGAATGCAAATAAAATCAGTTGATTAGGGTCTTAGAAAAATTAACTTAAAATGAAAAAAATATAAGCCCATTAATTTTTAATTTTTATCCAGATTATATTCTTTATTACTTCTTTATTGCAGAAAAGTTACTATACACACAAAAAAAAAACAGTAAGATTTGGTACTGGAGCCATAGTACAGTGGGTGTTGCACTGACTTTTTAACATGGCCAACCTGGGACCTAGACTCAATCCTGGCAGCCCATTAGGACCCCCTGAAACCCACCAGGAATGATCCCTAAGCTCAGAATCAGGCATAAAGCCTGAACACCTGATGGTGTAGCCTCAAAACCAAAAACTAGAAAGAAAACAGTAAGATTTGTCTTTGAAAAGTAGCCTGACAACCCAACCAATTATATTCCCCCAACAATGGCTAGTTTGGGGGTGTAAGCAGAAGACAACATGAAGTAAATCACTGTCATGAAATAATAATTAGCATTGTAAAAATACCCTCCCCTGCCTCAGCTGACTAATGCACTTTCCTGCTCAAGCCCATATTTCAACTCTGAAGTCTCCAAATGAAATTAGCACTTTCATTCCACAGGCAGATTCTGTTGGTATTTTTGCCTGGAAGGAAAGGAAAACCATTCCTGTGTCACTAATCCAAAATAGCAGAATCTTGTCATCTCTCTCACTTAAAGGGAAAGCTACTACTCTTGGGCTTGGCAGGCACAAGGAATAAGCTCAATCTACCCACTTCCCCCTTCCCCCCTTCCTGCCCTTCGGCAAAGGATTCATGACACATATTTTATTCACTGTCCATGGCTCCAGAACTACCGTGCAGTTGGGGCACTCTGTAACTGGAGGACCTTGACAATGAGGACAAAGTCAAAGGCAAGACACTCATGTGGACCAATAGGTATTCATCATCATTCTACCATTCTGAACACCAGTCATCCTGTTGCAAGTTCAGGTTTATGGCCAACAGGTGACTGTGAAAATGCATGAAAATGGTTCAGTGGATACTCACCATGAAAAAGTGGGACAGGTGCATCCAGAAACAGAGGGAAGGACCCACCTGAGAGGAGGGGCAAGGGGGAATTTAAGGGTGGGAGGGAGGACCTTTAGCAAGCATAATGTGCCTTGCCTTACTGAGAGCCAGTATGTTTCTATTAAAGAACAGCATATTCCAGTCATACCTACTTCAACTTCAAATAAGAGCACAGAGTGATTAAGAAAATGGTCTGCAAGCTAATTTATTCTGAATCCGTCCTATACTAACTTGCAAAAAAAGTAACTAAAAAATCTATACAAAATTAAACAATGCTTATAAATTAAACACTATATTTCATGCCTTAAAAAATACTCGGCGCATTAGCAATTAGCATTTTCTTTGTTTTGAATTCATTGAATTTATATCATCCTTCACCACTGTTTAGTTAAAGCAAACAAAAACAAGAAAATTGCATTATTCTTCCTAAGCCATATAAAAGTGATCTGGAAAGTCACGTTTAAAATCGCTATCATGGATTAGCTTAAGGCAATTATTTCACTTGCTGCATTCTTTTAGGAGAAGTTTGAAGAAAAAAAAAATCAAGCTTCTTGCCTAACAAGAAAAATGAAATCCCATTAGTTGTGTCTCTAGTGTATATTAACATTCCTTTTGTTTAGAAAGGTTAATATCCCCCAAATAAAGGAGCATACACTGCCTGTTAAAATAATTACATCATGACATTTTAGAAAGGTTGGCAGATAGATGTGGTTGCAAGCAAAGAAATAAACAAAAGTAAAAGCAAGTACTTTTTAAATTATCCATGACTTCCAAAAAGGAAAGCACTGGAAATTCTACCATGTTTGCAATTTCCTGCCAGCTTGTCTGGTATGCGTGTCTCTCCCTCTTCTTCAATATATTTCTGTCATAGAAACTTAGAAAGATGTACCTTTCTTCATGCTCAAAATCAGGGGATCTGTTATCTAAAGAGGAAACGACAAATCTGACAACAAATGAATTTCACAAGTCAGTGGTTGAAAGCAGGAGGTGCTAACATGAAACCCAAGTATTTCATGGTCACTCGGAGTCCTCAAGGATAATATTTGAACCCTTTGAAAAAGATTGTGTTTTTTCCCCTCTCCCAGGGAAGCTTCTAGAAAGATCTAGCACATTAGTAGGACTGAAACCAGGAAGTCAAAATCTGCGACTCTCCCATGAGGGAAGAAAATGCTCCAAACTTTATGCAAATGCAAATAATCTATGGCCCTCTGACCTGATGCTCCAGGCAGCAAGGAGCAATTCTGCTTGTAAATAAAACAAATTATTAAACTTGCAAATGGCTGGGTAGAGCAAACTTTTTTAATAAAATATAAAACTAACATTCATATAAGACCCAACTGATGCTCTCTAAGTTAGTCATTCTTTAGGGCTTGCCAGCTGCTAGTCTAGAGCCTTTCATGTGGCGCATACACAAAGGCCAGTGAAGAATCCCAAGAAACAAACAAGATGAGTGAGACAATGGTTGTCTTATTCGCCATTTCTACCACAGAAAGAACTCAGCTAATGAGAGTGCAACCTCTTGATAGCAGGTGGGAATCTAGTATGAGCATGTGCTTTGAGAGGCTTATGAATATGAATAGTCTCCAAAGTTGCAGAATTCCCATAACTAGAAATTCCCATAATACCAATAACAACCGTATGTATACTCACTATATAAAAGAAGTAGTGTAAGGGAAGGAAAGGTTTCCAAGTTTTCATAACAAAATATCCAATGTAGTGTAAGTCAAAGAAAGGGTGAATTCAGCTCAACTCTTCAGTGGACAGTGAGCAAGATACTCACTTTCTCAGCAGGAAAATCTTGGCCTCCCAGGCAACACAGTTGAGTCACTGGGCACAGGGCACTTCGGCATTGATCTGTGGGTCTCATCTCAGTCCAATGCATCACCAGCATATAGGAAACATTGGCCTGCACTTGTAGAATGAACTGGATAGTTATGTGAACAGTCTCCAAGCAGCCTCTTACACAAGGAAACTGGCACTTTGATTTCACTGCATAGGCGAAAGAGATATTTAGCTAAAACAGAGAAAATATTTGCTTTCAGATGCTCAATAGGCCCCACTAGAGGCTCCACATACTGGAGGTCCCTTGTTCTCTCTCAGGTAGGGCCTGTTCTCCTAACGCTATCAGAAGTGCCTTCTGAGAAACAATCTGGGAGTAGTCACTGAGCCTTGCCAGGTATGCCCCCTCCAACCAGAAAGTCAACCAAATAAAAACTAACAAGCTCATCTCTGGGGTCTGAAGCAATAGCACAGTGGGTAGGGTGTTTGCCTTGCATGTGGCTGACCCAGATTTGATCCCTGGCAACCCCAGGGGCTGCAAAAAGTAATTTCTGAGCACAGAGCCAGGATTAACACCTGAGCTCTGCTGGGTGTGACCCCAAACCAAAAGTAAATAAATAGATGAAGAGCTCATATCTAATTAGAGTAAGAAAGTTTCCATAAGGTGCATAAATGTGTGTTTCTTATTGTCAGTCTGATGATGAAAATGCAAACTACATGTTCATTATGATCTAAGTATTTCACATGAATCAACAAGTTTGTGCCACTGAGATGCTGAAGAAAGTAGATATTATCGGTTCCTCCTCCTGCAGTTGAGGGAAGGCAGAACAAAGTTCAGAGCAGGGTCAGATTGGGTCAGATGTAAAAGCCAGAGGAAGAGGTCTTGGGTCTGTGGCTTTTAACCTACAAGATACTGAGTTGAATAGGAAGTTCTCTGATGATTGTAAAGTTTATGCACATATTTCTGATACAAAGCCACGGCACATAAAGAGACTGATCATCAGAAACATGAAATGGTGTAAGCACAGAACCAAAGTGTCTAATTTACTTCAATTTCAATGTCACCAGCCACATACTCCATTATACTTCTGTTGCACAGATTCCATGCACAAAGATCGCATTCTGCTAATGAATGCCAAATCTAGTATATAAGTCAGTGCATGAGATTTCCATCAACTTTGTTTTATTGTGAAATTACTTTTTTTTTATAATTTTTATTTTGATCAAAGTGGCTTACATATCTTTCACAGTAGTATTTTAGGTACATATTAACATTAAATCAGGGGCATTACCATCACCAAAGTTGTCCTCCCTCCACCTCCGTTCCCATCTTGCATCCCACATCAACGTTTAACTATTAAATGAGTTGATAATCCAAAGTTTAATCATTAGTGTGCCTCATGAGGTAAAAATATGTGGCAATAACTCTCTAACTAGTGAACCTCATCTACTTCTAATACCCTGCAAGTACAATGGAAGTGGGGGGCAAAGAAAGGTGCAAAAGCTATGTCTCCATTCTGTCACAGACCGAATGAGCATTCAACCAGATGAACAAATTGAAAGGCAAGAGTCACCTTTGAACCACCTACCTACCTATATCTCCAACCATTCTCTACAGCAAATCTTCTTACAATGCTCCAATATGGTGCCTATCTGGTTCATCTAGATCTTTCTATCTACCATAATCTTCCTTCCACTGGACTATCTTTAAATCCATCTTCCACATAATTTCTCATAACCTTCCTTAAATGCAAGCTGACCTGGCATATATTCAGATTAAGCTCATTAGGAGGTATGCCTTCCTCTAAAATAAAAACCCAAACTAGGACTATGGTGCACAGACACCAGGACATGGCCAGTGCATGACCAGTGGCAATTTTCTTCACTAATTTGCACTTGTTTGGGGATGGAGGGGAGGCAGAAAGGATGTACAATGGGTAGGGTCTTGCATGCAGTCAATCTGAGCTTGTTTCCCTAAATCTCACTATATAAGGGTCCTTCGGAGCACCACTAGGAATTATTCCTGAGTGCAGAGCTAGAAGTAACCTCTGAGCACTGCTAGATGTGGTCCAATAACCCCCCTCCCCAATTAGAATTCCCTAGATCTGGTGAGATAGTATAAGGGTAAAAAAGCACTTGTCTTACTGGCAGCTAACTCTGGTTCAAATCCCTGGCACCACATATCGTCCTCTAAGCCCTACGAGGAGTGACTCTTGGGGAACAAAGCCAGGAGTACACCCTGTATACCAACAGGTATGTCAGCCCTATATAACTGCCGGCCATGTTCTGTTTGTTTGGAGACCTTAATTTTCTCAGTTTTATCCTTTTACTACATATCTCAGCATGACGAACAGCAGGCAATAAGGATCGGCGAGGCATGGGACTAAGTGAAATATAAGAAACGTGATCATGAAAGATGAACATTATATTTCTCATAATGGATACAAATAACTAATAAACTACTCTGGGCTGATCAGGGAAAGGACTAGATGGGGAATAGGGAAGGCATGCTAAGTAAGGGAAAGACCATAAACACTAAATCACTTAACAGCTCAGAGGCTAGGACAGGCAAAGGGAGAATGGAGCTTTTATCCTATTTCCTCCATGCCAGTCTACCTTCACCCACACTTCTCTAGATCTCTGCCAACTCATTTCCAAGAAAGGATTATCTGGCCTATCATAAAGGCATCCATTCTTGGCACTGGGGTTAGAGATGGGCAAGATCTCTAAGGGTCAAAGGCCAGTACCTATTTTCAGACTCTTAAATTTCTTGCTTACTGGTCTCCTGCTGTAAACAGAAATAAACACTCTGAAATCAGAATGTAAAAATTCTGTTCTATGAGGGAGATTATCTTTTGATTCACACTTAATTCCATAGAGCTTTTAGGCAGGATCCACTGGCTTCAGCACCCTGTCTCTGCTTTCTCTCTTCTCATTCTAGTTCTGTTATGTGGTTGCCAAAAGGTAGGAAGATTGTAAAAAGAGGAGCTAAAGATATCATGTGGTTGAGGCTTAAAGTTCTATCAGAACTCAGCTCTAGGGTCAAGTGTTGGCCCCACAGCCTCTTCCACCGATTTTCCTGAAAGATAGGGTGGGGAATAGGGACTGGGGAAACACAGTTTGTCTCTTCCTGATAGCTTGTCCCATTTCTAACAACCAGGAGGAACAGAGTACTCGATTTCTAGGAATGATGCTGAAAATTCACTGAGGCTGAGCTGCTTCAGAGAGAGTCAACTCAACTCATTGTGAACCTAAGGACATATTCTTTGCTAGATCCAAAGCATCTGTTTCCATCATGGGTAGCATAGGAAAGGCCTTGTGTCCAGCATGTTGTTAACAATGATAAATATTTATTCTGGCAGCAATTCCTATGCTGACCTGAAAGTAGAAAAAAACTTGGAGAAGTAAAAAATTTTCAATGGGGAAAAATAATTCAGGGAGGTTGAATTTGTGGTGCCAGAAACAGAATATAGGAATGCGCTCACAGTGACCTCTGAGTCACATCCCAGGGCCAGTTATCAGGGTTTTGGAATAACCTTGTATAAAGAAAGCCTTGAAAAATTACTAAACAGGGTAGGGTAAAGTGATAAAAAAAAAGGAAACAAAATAAGAAAACACGGAGAGTGTACTCAGGGAACTATATGAGATGGGATGTTGGGAATTAAACCTGTGTTGGCTGCATAGAAGGCAAACACCCTAATTGCTGTGCTATCCATTCTGGCTCCTGAAACCACTATTTTATGAGGACCTACTATGTGCTGGCCAGTATACTTGTTGAGAATGCTTTTTTTCCACAATATATAAATCAAGCATGACCAGTCAATCTTTGAAAATAAGAAGCGATGGTACAGAGAATGTGGAGCAAATCCAACATCGCCAAGCAGAAGAGGCCAAAACTCATTCTACTCAGGAGATAGCTTTTTGCAAGACATGGAAATCAGCCTGATGAAGCAGGATTAGGAAGGGGCTCAAGGAGAGTGTGGAAGCTTTTGAGTGTTGGGGACAAACACATATTCAAAGCAACAACCCTTTCTAAAGGGACTGTGGGGACATGCTGGTCCTGATGGAAACAAACTTCAGTGTTTTGCACATGGTAACAATCTACGGGAACCTCAATTCTCTGTGGTAATAAGAGAGGCCGGAAGAAAAAGCAAGTTTATGGGCATGAGAAATTTCCCTGGAACCCACAGGACAAAAATAATTAGAAGTTTTCAAATAATGCTGAAAAAAATCACCACCACAGACTCTCCAGGGCTTCCCCCGATAGCATTAAAAAGGACTCTATAAATTAGTGATCATTAACTTAATTATAAGATATTATGTACTCATTGGATTCATCACCAATATAGCATAGAGAGGATTCCCTGAGCAATTTTCCTGTATGCAATGAAAAGAAATCCTATGCAATGAAAGAAATCCTGCCAGGCACATATCCCTCCTCCTTGAGTAAACATTCCTATACGGTAAGGAAAAAGTATTTAATTTGCAAGAATGACATTAATCGAAATGATCAAACTCCAAAGCCCCCAAGTTTAAAAGCATTTGCCATCCACAACACACAGATAAGAAAATAATTAATTCAAAAGGCATCTCAAGAGAAATCAATTTATAGGTGAAGTACCTAGAAATAAAATAAAACTAAATAGATTGAGTTTAACTTCAAATCATGTACGAGCACACATGTACAAATTCAGAAAGCGGGGTGATCAGTGAATGAGCTTCTTATCTGTCCTGCATATTTATAGCTGTATTCCTTAAGTACACTGTTCTATAATGCACATAGGAAAAACAGTTAGTAGGCCCATTTTCTAAGATAAGTAAGACAGAAAGGCAGTCAGATCAAGTCATAAACCACCTATGACAGGCAGAGACCAGGACTGGACTGAATGTGAAAGTGTTCACAATTCTTTTGTTTTGTTTTGTGTTAGGGCCACACCTGGCAATGTTCAGGGGTTACTCCTGGCTCTGTGCTCAAAAATCACTCCTGGCAGGCTCTGGGGATCATATGGGATGCCAGGGACTGAACCGGGGTCAGAGGGAGAGAGGGAGGGAGGAGGAAGGGAAGAAGGAAGGAAGGACGAAGGAAGGAAGGAAGGAAGGAAGGAAG
>PVKC010015299.1:0-21519 GCA_004027635.1 Crocidura indochinensis
CAAAAAAAAAAAAAAAATGTTAAAGCTCTTACTTCTAAAAATTAAAGTTTATTTCTATAACTTCAAAAATAAAATAAAAACTTGTGCTTAAGTGTATGTGTCCTAAATATGTGCCTAAGTTTATGCGACCTACCTTTGTGCCCATATCCTATTGTTTTCTGAAATTCAGGCTTTTGAGGAAAACGTAAGATATGAGTTGAGAAGTTTCACCCAAATCTATGCCTTTCTCTCCAAGAATAAAAATGAAATATTGCAACCTGGGGGCTGAGGGTGGGGGATATGGGATGCAAGATAGAAACGGGGGTGGAGGGAGGACAACTTTGGTGATGGGAATTCCCCTGATTCAATGTTAATATGTACCTAAAATATTACTGTGAAAGATATGTAAGTCACTTTGGTCAAAATAAAAATTAAAAAAAAAAAAGAAAGAAATGTTGGGGCAGGACTGGTGGTGCAGTGGAAGATCATTTGCCTTGCACGCTGCTGACCTAGGAAGGACCATGATTCGATCCCCTGGCATCCCATATGGTTCCCCAAACCAGCAGCGATTTCTGAGCACATAGCCAGGAGTACCCCCCTGAGCATTTCCGGGTGTGGCCCAAAAAAAAACAAAAATAAAATAAAATAAAATGTCACCAATCACTTTTAATAGTCTTCTCCTAGCACATTGAAAGTCCAGTTGCGGGGACATTGAGGCAGGCCAGCTCTGGAATTCTGGAGACAGACTTCAAGAGTCTTTTCTTGGGTGTGCAGGGAGAGAAGCAGTTACAGCCTGTTTTCTGTCCTTCTCCACCCCAGCTCAGAAGAAAGGCTTGAGCACCAGCTTCCAGCGTGGGAGGACCAGCCTCCCACTCCTCCTCATGAGGTCCAGAGACCAGCTTCCAAGCCAAGCTGCTCTTCTTTGTCAGAAGCTCTCTCTGAACTCCCTCAGTCTTGCACTCGGCCTTGCCAGCTCCTCAAACCTTGGTGCTCAAGTGAAAACAGTAGTTTCAGGAAGCAGCTGAAACCGGAAGACCCCTTTCCTCCTTATAGAAGCAACCCCAGGCCAGGAAAGTGAACACAGGACAGAATTTTAGCCCCCATGGCTCCATGATGAGACACCGGCATGGAGCTCCACATGGCACCACCATGCACATGCCTCTGGCCTGAGCTGTGTTGCAAGCATTATAAGCAGGGAAGGTGCACTGCAGTGACATTTCCAACCTTTTTCTACATAGCCCAAAGTTTCAGGAGGTGCTTGGGACCCCATCTCCTGCACACAGACACCCAGTAAATCCCAGATGCCTGCTATGTGGGGCAAGTTTTCTTTTTTTCTTAATATATAAATATATACATATAAGTTTTTATTAAAGCACCATGATTATAAGCATGATTGTAGTTGGGTTTCAGTTATAAACAGAACACCCCCTTCACTAGTGCAACATTTCCACCAATTATATACATATATATGTATATATACAAATATATGTAGATAGATAGATAGATAGATAGATAGATAGATAGATAGATAGATAGATAGATAGATTTGGGGACCACACCCAGTGATGCTCAGAGTTACTCCTGGCTATGAGCTCAGAAATTGCTCCTGACTCAGGGGATCATATCGGATGCTGGGAATTGAACCCAAGGCTGTCCTGGGTCAGCCGCATGCAAAGCAAATGCCCTACCTCTGTGCTATTGCTCTGGCCCAATTGAGCAGGTTTCCTATTCGTGTTTTTGATCTGTAGAGACTCTGTAGCTGGTCTTCCTGGGGGTGGAAGTGAAAATAGTGACACACATGTAAGGGAGTAAACTAAACTCCTGAAATTCCAGAATGGTGTAAACCAAGGATAGATAAATTTAAAACATGAAATGAAAAAAAAATAAATATGCAAAATTAGAAGTTTACCTCTGTATATAGCTCAGTGATACATGGTTGCTAGATGCAATGGAAAGGGAGGAAAGATACAGAAAAACTCTGATCAGAGGGCTTATTTAGTTTCAAAAGAAGCTGAAACCACACAAATGTATTTCTGTAATACTGAAAGAAAATATTTCTTACTTTTGTCCTATGGCTGCCCTATAAATATAAATCCTTGTGCTAAGGGAGATTAAAAGTTCCAGAAATTTTAAATCTGAAGAAAAAATAAAGAATCCTGCCATTTATGGTAAGATATGATGGCTTCCCCTCTGTTACTAAATACAAGGAAGTATTATAATCACAAAGTAGATGGAAATACATTTAATGAAGTGTTTGGCCACTCTTCAAGGGGGATCTTCCAAGTAGCTATAAAGCTAGGCAATTCTTTAACAATTAGTCAGCAGTTAAATGCAAAACTGAAGGTGTGGAATTACTTAAACACTGTGATGACAGGGACAATACAGACCTCAGAAGTGCACAGAGTCTGCAGTGTTTTGGGGCACTGCATGGTGTCAGAAGTTGAATCAGGGGTGTTAAATGCAACACTTGGATCGTACCCCCTCTACTACCTCTCCAAATCCAATGTGTAATTTTTACTTCATACAATATACACTGTTGGTGACTTAACACTCCAAAGATAAAACATTTCTGAAATGTCTAAATAAAAGTCACTTGACCACTTGATTTCATTTTCTGCTGTTATTAAAATTGAAACTAAACAGAGAATGAAATCACTCTAAAACTCCCATGAGACGAAATAAGCAAGTCATGCTGTTAATAGCACTGGTGGAAGCCACAGTCTGCACATGTTCAACAGGGATTTGGGGCGTTCATTGTGTCAACTCACCTATGCTCACCCCCCATACCCCATTGTTTCACCTTGTCTTCCTGTTGACCAAAGAAAGATGTTCCCGCAGTGTTTATATCCTGGGCCACACACCACTGCATTGTCTGACTGATTTTAAAAGCCTTGTGGGACACTAAGAGTCAAACACCATGCCTGATTTTAGGAAATCAAATCTCACGAAGAGTGTTGGGAGCCAAAGACTCCAGTTAGAGAATTCAGAAAAATACAATGCTGTGTGCTAGTTGTTAGAGAGCTTTATGGTTCAGCCCAGTTCACAGATCTTTTACCCAGAGGAAGGACTGAATTTCTGCATGTCTCTCAGGTTCATTCAAACTCTAAGCTTTATGTGATTCTGATTGTTGGTTGGTTTACTATTTTTTTCAGATCAGGCATTGAGTACCCGCATTAAGGCAGTCACAGAGCTCCTGTAATAGAGATGCTAGACAGTGACCCAATGTTTGGTGATGTCATGAACTGACCCAAAACTCCCATTTTCACATCTCTGCTGTTGTAAGAAAGGCATGTTGGTGTGGGTCATTTTCAGAGGGCAGCATCCTCATTTGATGGGTAATGATTCTGTCATTTTACTCAAGTTACATAGTTGACACAGTTTCATATTCTAAAATAATGTCCTGGTGGCCCAAATGATAGTACAGATGATAGGGTATTTGCCTTGCATGTGGCAGATTTGGTTTATCCCTGATATCTTGTATAGTCCCCTAAGCGTGCCAGTAGTGGTTCTAAAGCACAGAGCTAGGAGTCAATCCTAAACACAGCCAAATCTGACTCATCCAAAAGTGAACAAAATATTGTTTGTCTTGTCTTTGGTTCTTTGGAAAAGGTATTATTTCTAAGACTTTCCTCTGGTCTTTTGTAGAAAAGACGTCCTGTTTATTGGTGGTTCTGACTTGTTAATCAGCTGGAGACTTCTTGTCAGTGAATGAGAGTGATGTCAGACTCCAATCTCTGCTTTATATCACCTAAGATAATGGGGTTGGCTGTTTGAGGATTCCTGCTTTCTAAGGCTCTTCTGTTGCCCATTTGTAATCAGGTAGGACCATTCCCCACGTTGAGTTTGAAAAAGTTGATTTTTTGCTTTGTTTGAAGAAGCTTCCAGCAAAACCAGCACAAAATAAAATAGCTTAAAGATCCAGTTTCAACTGGCGGGTGGAGGATGAGAATTTTCCAAGCTATATTATCCTACCTCTACTTCCCACCATCACACATACACTAAACACACACATACACACACACACACATACACACA
Source organism: Crocidura indochinensis (assembly GCA_004027635.1). NCBI lineage: Eukaryota > Metazoa > Chordata > Mammalia > Eulipotyphla > Soricidae > Crocidura > Crocidura indochinensis. Next base: position 4,015 of record PVKC010015299.1, read on the forward strand.
CACACACACAGAAATACTTGAGAGAGTCCTGCAGTGGAGTAATAAGAGCACATCATAACCTTGAGCCCAAAGTCCATTTATATTTCTGTCACCAACTTCCCAACTGCTCTGTAATGTTGGCTCAGCTCCCGGTCAATTATACTCATGTGTTCAACTGCATATTTCAAGTTTAAATAACTAATAAAAATTATAATGTTCTAAATTTCAAATAAGCTTATGTTTTAAGAATATTAAAAAGCTATCATGAATAATTATACTTGGAAAAAATAAAAAAGTACTCTCTCCCATACTTTCCACCTTCTCTCTCTCTCTACACACACGCACACACACACACACACACACATACACACACACACACTGTACACCAGCAAAATTAATTGTGTTCTTTCAGTAAATCTTGTTAACCCCTCGAAGAAACATGCCTGGTAGTTAGAGAATCCAATTTCAATGAAAGCTCATGGGGTCTGTCAATGTAGCTCAGCAGCTAAGTACATGCCTTGCATATGTGTGAGGCAATGAGTTGCTACCCAACACCACAAAACGATGCCCATTCGTGCTCTGGACTGCATTTTAGGCATGTCATCCAAACTCCTGGGACAGTTTCTTTTACTAGATGAGTAGCAGAGAGCTGAAAAGAAATGACATACCTACCAAGGAATGTAGAGCTTGAAGACGCTTTTAAAGTGTGGTGCCAAGCATTGAAAAAAAATGCCAACTACAAACTGAAATTCATGTCTGTTCATTATCCCATCTTCTTCCTGGCAGGAAAAATATAGTTAAGTAACCAAATGAAAACCAGAAGACATCCTTGTATTTGATACAGCCCATCAATTACTTGAACTCATTTCATAGTCACTGAGGCAAGTTTCACCTCATTATCTTTGTGAAAGTCCCACCTTGTTCTGTTCTACCTCCACTACAGTTTTGATAACTCTTGTTTTTACAAATGCTCTGGGAGCTAAGAGGTCCTGTCCAGCCCCTCTGTTCTCCTGGATAATAGAGGACTGCCCATCTCTTATATAGCAAAGTCTAGTATAAATGACTCTATAGAGAAAATATGTATTACCCATTAACTCCCTTGCTGTGGCCTTGTGAGGTCTTCAGAATATGCCTGCTAGAATACACCCTTGAACCTTCTTCTTTCCCTCAAACAACACACCAACAATTGGGAAGCCTTTTGAATTACATGATCAGTGAACTTGGGAGAAGGAACTGAACTTAGGCCAGACCTTAACAAAGGTTTCTTCTAAGAACCTGATTGTCACATGCAGTGGAATTTCTGGTTCACCCACTGCCAGGAAGGGTGAAGACAAAAAAAAGTCCTCTGTTCTAGCACCATCAAAGGACCATCTCCCACTGTCCGAAGCCTACAGAGTCTAGTGGAGAGCCAGAATTCAATTGTATAACATTTCAATGACAAACACAACTAGCTGCAGAACAGAGTGTGTGTTCCTAAAAGGAACAAGAAGTTCACCTTATTTAGGTCAAACCTAAGTAAGAAAAATGTTATGGGAAGATTAATCTGCCACAGAAGCCTGAGAATTCCAATGTATGCATCAAGACTTCTCCTAAGAGTATTTAAAAAGTGCTTCTAGTATCTGACTTCTTTTTTTTTGGGGGGGGGAGGGTCACACCGGCAGTGCTCAGGGGTTACTCCTGGCTCCATGCTCAGAAATTGCTCCTGGCAGGCACGGGGGACCATATGGGGAACTGGGATTCGAACCGATGACCTTTTGCATGAAAGGCAAATGTCTTACCTCCATGCTATCTCCCGGGCCCCTGACTTCTTAGACATGGGTTTGAAAGGCCACAGGCCAACAGAACCTCTGCACCATGCCTCTGTGCATTCAGATTTTCTCTAAACAATTGTGCCATTTCCACTTATAATACTCAGGACATCTTGGTTGAAGCTACAGGTGTTTCCAAAGTCATCAATTACTCACTGACTCACTCTTGGTTTACCATGCTTGCGTGCATGTGTCTATTGTAGCTATGTTACTGATTCAATACTTAGAAAGTTATTCCATTTCCTATATCTGATATTCTTTTCTATGATCCTTTTCTGTTTCCTTCATTTACTGTCAACAATATTTTTGTGCTTCTAAGGAAACCTTTGATATGTTTTTTCAAAACTTGGTTTGAAACTTCAATATTTCAATTCAAGCACTTTGTTTCTTTCTTGATTTTATCTTACTTATGAGACTCAACTAATGGTGACAAATCTCTAGTGAAGGATCTCTGAGAGAAGCAGAGAATATGACTCAAAGTGAGAATGCAACATGCCATACCCTGAGTTCCATCCCCAGAAATTTGCTCCATTTTCACCACTGGATGTGGTTCTAATGGCCCAAGAATGTGAAGAAGTGAAAATGCTAACTACAAACCAAACTTCATATCCGTTAGTCAACCCATATTCTTCCTGGTAGGAAAAATAGAGTTAAACAATCAAATGAAAGTTAGAAAGCAAAATGTCCAGTGCTGAGAAGTTAAACAAGTCAAGTTGGGTGTTTGGGAGGGTTGTTTTCATTAAGCAATGACAGTATTTTTTGTGACAAGGACATAGGTGTCAACTGGCAAAATTATCTGCTATGGACAGGACAGGGAAGACAGGTTTAGGAAATACTATCACTGATCCTAGTTTCTCTTTCTTTCAGCTCTGGTCCACTATTGCTTACCATGATCTCCAAGGGTCACCCTCACAAAAGCATCTTTTACATATATACAAAATGTTAAAGGAAACAAGTTTTGCACATCTTAAATATTATATGACATATAGAACCAGACATTATTTTCTGGGTAACTGTAAGTTCACTGATATTTTGAAAGCCATTGCTAAGTTAGCAGGGGTCTCAAACTCAATTTACCTGGGGGCCGCAGGAGGCAAAATCGGGGTGATCCTTGAGTACAAAGTCAGCAGTAAGCCTTGAACATTGGGAGGTGTGACCCAAACAACTAAAACAAAACAAAACAAAACAAAACAAAAAAAAAGGTTCCTCTAGGGCAGGGCCACAAAATGTTGTACAGAGGGCTGCCGTGAGTTTGAGACCCCTGCAAGTAAGCCATATACCCTTTGATAAGAGAGTTAACTGCTCACCTCCTCAAACTGAAGTATATTTGTCTGAAAAATAGGAATAATAACAATAGATCCCACTTTCTAGGGTTAATGCTGCAGTCCAGTGAATTTAGACAAGCTTCAAAGTTGGTTTTATATGTGGATCACCAGGACACCATCGATTCATACTTACTGTTACTATCTTCATCATCATTATCTGTGGGATATCCCTTCTCCCAAGGCCCTTAGTTATGCTTCCTTATGAGATGTTAATTCCACCTGGAGAATCAGACCCACCCTCACCTGAGATGGGATGAGCTATTTTGAATAAAGAATAAAAGAGTGCCTGGTGAGAGGGGAGGGAGGAAGCAGCAAGAAAGTATAGAGAGGAGCAGCAAAGGAGACACACAAAGCTCCTGAGAAGACATGAATTAGGCAGACCTGACACAGAGGCTGATGGCAGAGAAAAGCCATGAGAGAATAAAGCAAGCTGACTCGGATGAAACTGACTGCTTGTGAATAATTTCTCCACCATTATTCAGTTCACCCAACATGTGGACTTTATCCTTTATATTTTACATTTAATCAACAACTCTTTATACTTTATATTTTATATTAAATCAACAATTACCTACTCATTGCTTCATTCATCTGCCACAATCCTGCTTTCCCAAAGAATTGACACTTTTTTTTACATCAATCAAATTCAGTTTTGCTCTTCACTATAGTAAGGAATATCGCATATTGCCCCCTTCAGGGTCTTTGTAGCTTCTCCCACTGTTGTTTATTGATAAGTCAAGATCTCTGAAGGATGAAAAATGATTATCTTAAATCTTTTCCAAAGCATTTAATTTTACAAGATTTTTTTTTTAATTTGGGCCACACCAAGCGGTACTCAGGGGTTATTTCTGATTCTGTGCTCAAGAAATACTCCTTGTGGTAGTCAGGAGACCATATGGGATGCTGGAGATCGAGACTACATTGGCTAAATGCCAGACAAGCTCCCTATACAGTGTACAATCTCCTTGGTCCTTATGAATAACTTTTGGGGGGGTCACACCCAGCAGCACTCAGGGTTTACTCCTGGCTCTACACTCAGAAATCGATCCTGGGACCATATGGGGTGCCGAAATTCGAACCACCGTCCTTCTGCATGCAAGGCAAATGCCCTACCTCCATGTTATCTCTCCAGCCCCCTTATGAAGCTTTCTCATGTTATCCAGTCTCCTAAAATTTACCTTCAGTTTTGGAGTTTGATGCAACATTACCCTATCCTGAAAGTTGTATTGTAGACCAAGGCTACTTGTTCTCCACCTTGCAACACTTATTAAATCACTTATCTCAGTGATTTAATTTTGTAGCATTTATCATTTGGGACTCAAAGCTTTCTGATTATTGATAACAGCTACACACCAAATTGCTTAAAGCCATCTCCATAAGTTATGACACTTGTTATCAATGACCCCTTTATTTAAACCTTCCTTACAGAATGAGCAATCATAGTTCAGTATGAGTATTGGCTGAGGGAAAATAATTAAATCAGGTTGGTTTCTGGGATGCCAAGCAGATGCATTTGGAATTAGAGCAGCACACACCACACAGCAAGCTGTCAGACTTTGCAAGTAGAGCATGGAACAAATAGCACTGTTTTTATCGATTCTCCACCTGAACACATCAAAGTGGCTTGTAAACCTTGAAGGGAGCCTATTAATTAAGCCTTGAAACATGATTGTGACATTGACCTTGATAGGTCAAAAGGATGAATCACTCATCCTCTGAGGGCTGCACATCAACAGAGGAAGAGGTTAAGGGGAAGCACTCTTGGTGTTAGGCTGCTACAGGGGCAAATGCACTCCAATTTTGTTTTTTACAAAAGATTTAGCTGAACCTCCTGGAGAGAAAAGGATGCCATAAACTCTGAGTTTAGCCAGAGATTAGGAAGAAACAGGCTCTTTGGTCAAAATGCAAAGGAATTTTCTTTGTTTTTGAGTCAAACCTGACAATGCTCAGGGATACTCCTGATTTTGTTTTCAGGGATTACTTCCAGTGATATTCCAGGGACAATATATAGTGCCAGGAATTGAACCTGAAGTCACTGCAAGCTAAGCAAGCACCCTTGACTTATCTCTCTGGACCAATGCAAAATATTTTATAAATATTCCAGACTTGTCTGAATACCAACTGAGTTTGATGAAAGGAAAGGACAGAACATTCTCAAGAGCAGGAAACAGGCATTTGGAGAACAGACTATCTGGATGAAATTGGGGCCCTGCTTTGGTTCCATGAAGTCGAATAATTGAGTCATTGAATCCAGAGGTGGTTGTAAGTTGCCTTTCTTTGGAATATTTGGTCATTTGATGTGAAATTGGTATGCCTTCCTTTTTCTGCTCTTTCATGGCTGGTTTAAGAGGGTCGGGGCAGTTTTTAGGAGTTGTGGAGTGAGTTTAGGGAGCTTCCCTGGCCTGAGATAAGGGCCACTAAGCCATTAGCTTGTTTTAGTTAGCAGTTTTGTTGTGGATAAGGAGTTGGGATCAGTAAATTCATAGAAGAGAGGAGAGCATGTGGCCTTTTAGATAAAAGTCCTTATGTGTGGGTTTGGCATTTCAACTGGAGATAGGAGACGTTGGGGAAGAGAATCTTCACCATGTCAAGTTGCTTGGACCATTTTCTGTCCAGCCACTCTACTTCCTTTATGGTCAATCTGCTTTTCCAGTATGGAGGTCTCCCCACTTCTAATCACTGTGGACTGACTCTGTCCCTCCCTCTCATTTCCACTTCCCAGGACAGAAGTGATTCCCTCAGTTCTTGGGGGGAAACAGCAGAGTTAAGGATGACAAGAACAGGTCTAAACAGACCGCCTCCTGGCTCCGCCTGACTCCACCTTCTCGAACTTGTCTGCCTGCTGTTTCTGCTAAACATAGCCCTGCTCCCCGGTCACCAGCTGGCCAGGCTCAGAACTATTTTTAGTTGTCTAGGGCTTCAGGCACTGAATCTAAATAGAGATCTGAGTTTCAGCTCTAGCATTTTTTTTAAATGTTCAAATTTACTTAGGTACAATTTTTCATTGCTTTCATTTAGACTCTGGAAAATCCGGCTGAGAAATAAGTGAGAATACACTGAACACATACCCAAAAAGGACAACATTGAGGTATTTGTTGAACTGAATCTTAAGGGGGATATAAACTTCTCCTGATCCTTCTTAGTATCCTTAGGCTTTAGAGATAAATTCTGTTCTTTTATAATTTTGATGCGTTTTATCTGCTTTGGAAGTATAAGTATAATTTGATACCTAGTACAGTGGAGACATTTTTCTTCCTTTTTTTTTAATCCTTCTTTGTTTTTAGCTCACAGCTGGCAGTGCTCATGGGTCACAGCTGGCTATGCACTCAGGGATCACTCTTGGCAGTTCGTGGGGGACTGTATGGGCTGTGTTCTGGAGGGAACACACTTAAGCCGAGGGCAAGGGAGCGCCTTCCCTGCTATACCACCTCTCGGGCCCTTTTCTTCATGTATCACTTAATAGAAAACCTGTGAGACCACATATCATACATAATATGATATGTATGTAAGATTAGGGTTAGAGTTAGTGTTAGGGTTTTGTTAAGCAGGACTCCACCACATACATTTTTATCTCCACCAATACACTTTTATCTATTAATTTCCCTGTTAAGGACTATTTAACTTGTTCCAGTTTTTGATTATTAAGACTATTTTAAAGGGGAGGGCTCCCAAGTAGTGCTTGGGAAGTCTGGATGCCCCACCAGAAAATCAGGTCCAGACATTCAATGAAAGGTCCCAAAGATACAAAGCTTTTCAGGCATTCCTGGGTCATTCTGAAGTGTTGGGCACCATCAGAGCTGTACCCAGAAAAGCTTGAGGGACAATGTGGCATGGGGAGCAAACCTAGGTCAGTTTGCTAAGCTTGGCCCTAACTGATGTACCATCTTCTTGCCCCTAAAAGTAAAATTTTATCTATGGCATTGCAGACTCATTTCTGTTTTCCTAAGACTAGAATTCCTACCTCATAAAATAGACTTAGAACTGTCCTTTATAGATGTGTCAGTGTTCCAAGCTGGTTGCATCCTTTTATAGTCTCCTTAGCTAAGCTCATACCAAGTTTTTATCATTTTTATTTTAACCATTCTGAAGTATATGTGTCGGAGTTTCATTGGATTTTCGTTGCATTTTCCTGGTGACTAATGATATTGAGCACCTTTCCAGACGTTTATTGGACATTGGGGCATCCTCTTGCGAAATGCTTGTTCAGGTATTATATAATTGGATGGCTTGCCTTTTTCTTATGTGTTTATAAAATTTCAGTTCTTGCTGGATAAATACATAAATCTGTGCAATAGCTCTCCACGTGTGACTTTCCCTTATATAACACTTCTTTATTTAAAGCTCAACTTATCTATCTTGTTTATGGTTAAATATTTTTACTCTGCTGGTTTTTAAAAATCTTTGATTGCATTAAAGTTCTGGAAATATTCTCTCGTGTTTTCTCCAAAAAGTTTATTGGGTTTTTGTTGTCTTATTTAATTTTTAGTTCATTTTATTATATTCGGCCATACCCAATGTGGTTATTCAGGGGTTACTCCTGGATCTTCACTCAGTAATTACTTCTGGAGGTGCTCTGGGGGCTATATGAAGTGCTGGGGCTTGAACCCAGGTGGGTTGCATGCTAAGAAAATGTTCTCCCTACTATACTATCCCTCCAGCCACTATTTGTTCACTTTTCAAGGAGTTTCCCCAATAGTACCCTGGAGCATATATATGCTTTATCCCTTTGAACTATCTCCCCTGCCCCAGAGCTCATAGTTTAACCTTTTACACCTAGATACATCTCAAAGAGATAAGGATTTTAGGGGGGAAATTGAATATAGTTTTGTCCTCCAAATAACTCAGTCTGAGGAAAAGAGACGAAATAAGAATAAGCAAGTGTTTCTTGAGGAATTGCTATTTAAGTACACTGACTGTATTAATTTCTAATATTCACATCCATCCTGTGAGGTGGGTACTATTATGTCCTTGAAACACAGTGATAAAATATAAAATAAGTGGTTCCAAATAAGTAAAGGATTTATGGTTTCCTCAAACCCTAATCATTAGGCTTATCTGATGCAAAATATGCCTGGGATTGAGATGAAAATTGTCTGAGTCTAGAAGTCCTGCTTATTTTATACGAAAATATATGGTGGGGAGAAGGAGTAGAAGGTATAAGTATCACGGAATCACTAATAATAAAACTATAATCTTAGCCTGGATAGATGATGGAAGGAGAAGGGCAAAAGTCAGGTAAGTGATGGGGGAGAAGTGAAAAGTAGATACAAGAAACATGAGTTACGGGAGGCTCTGCTCCAGGATTCAGATTTTATCTTGAAGAAACTGATAAGTGTCTCAGGAAGGCAAGAAAATGAGTTCCAGTGTAGGGAGACCAGTAACGAATAAGCTTCCGTAGATGTCTTGTCAAGAAATGGAAAACAAAAGCAGCTTAATTAGAGGCAGCAAGGATGAAGCACAAGAACCAAATGACAAGAGTAGGGGGCCCTGTAGCACACAAAAATGTAGTTCTGAAATAGAGAACTAACTTAGAGTGAAAGGGGGTGGGGATACAAAGTGCAACTACAATACAGATCACTTGTGTAGGTTTACATGTTGAACCCCAAGGGTGTACATGGAAGATAATGAACCACACTGAACTCACCATATCCCATTAGTGTTACTACTTCAGGTCTCCCTGCTCTGCTAAGCAGGAATATTGGGACCCCCAGAGCTTAGGGTAGTTACTTATGGGGTACGGTTTGTCAGAGGAAGAGGTGTAGTGTAAAATCCAGGTTTGTAGGATTTGTTCTTGCTCTTGTCACTCGACTACTATAGAACCTTCTAATGGAAAGGCCATAACCAATTAAGTTCTTCCATAATGTTTATCTTCCCCACCATCTTTACATGGTTGTTACTTTGGAATCTGCCTTTTGGTAGGGATGTGTGGCTGTTGGGCTCAGCCACTGCCATCCTTTGTACTTCACCTATTCACTTATTCCTTGTGGTACTGTGGATTGAGCCCAGGGCCTCACACTTCCAGGCATATGCTCTACTACTAAGTTATGACTCTAGCCTATGTGGACTCATTTAAATTAATGTTGTACTATGAAGGAAGAAATGAAAGGAAGGAAGGAAGGAAAAAGGAGGGAAGAAAGAAAGAAGGGAAGGAAGGAAAGAAGGAAGGAAGGAAAAAAGGAAGGAGAAAGGGAAGAAAAAGGAGGGAAGAAAGGAATGGAAAGGGAAGGAAGGAAAAAGGATGGAAGGAAAGAAGGAATGACAAAGGGGGAATGAAGGACAAAGAAGGGAAGGAAGGAAGGAGGAAGGAAAGGAAGAAAGAAAGGAGAAGAAAAGGAAGGAAGGAAGGAAAGAAAGAAGGAAAAAAGGGGAAAGTAATACAAAAGGGAAAAAGAAAAGCAAGGCCCAGATCTAGCCCCTCAATGCTTCCAGCCCATTCAAGCCCCTTAGCAACATCACTTTTATAAAGGCCTCATCTGACCTCACTGCCCGATGCCCCTTTGGAATTTTAAAAACCTCTGGGTCTCCTGTGTACTAGTCCTGCAAGCCTGGAATAAGAATATGTACAAATTAGGGCTGCTTATGCAAGTCTGTTTCTCCTGCCCAGGAGGCCCGTCAGGGAGGTCAAAGCCAAGCATACCCCACCCTCCCCTCAGTCAGACTCTGCCTGCAGTGGGCAGTGGAACTGCTGACCTCTGCCCACCCCCTTTCTGAACTCACTGCTCTGTTACCTAAGCCCCCCACACCTTCTGACCCAGCCCAACCCTCTAGTCACCCCTTCCTGCGTCCTCTCACAAGCCTACCTCACCTCCAAATCACCTGCCTGTTTGAGTGCAGGCAGCATTATGAAATCAGGTGAAACTAGTGACTAGCTGCTAGTCTTCATTTCAGTGACATTCCCTCGTCTCCTCAAGGGAAAAGATTCACCTCCCGGGATTTCCAGAAGATTCCATGTGACATATGTCAGTAAAACTTTCCAGCACAAGATGTACACAGTGTGTTCCCTGGAGCTAACAGAGGCTCCCAAACTTACTTGGCCTTCTGGCTCCTATTCAGAAAACAAACAGATAAACCAACAAAACCCTCCCAAAACTCATCTTCCCTTCTCCACCTCAAATCTCCCTTCTTTAACTAAACAAACAGAGCACCTTCCAAAGGCACCTGAAAAAACTTGCTCCCTTGAGTTGGTTGGTCTTGAGATTGTCCACTTGGAGCAACTTGGTGCTAGAAAACTGCTCTTTCCCCCCCCCTCCCCCGAAGGGACTGGGTTAGGCACCTGGTTCTGAACTCCTGCTGCTCTCACAGTTGGGCTTCCAATCTCACAAAAGCATCATTACTGAGAGTATCCTAAAGGCCATGATAGGACTTGCATACTTGCAACCTGGAAATGGGACTTAGAAACCTCTTTTTAGCCACCCAAAGGTGGTGTTTGAGCTCTTCGTGGAGTTATGAAAACAGTTGGGGCCATTGAGAGAAAAGTGCTCTTCTGATTTCTGACCAGGCCACCGTGGAGAATCAGTGGAAGTAAAACAGGATGAGGATGAGAGCCAAGAGGCAGGGTTCTATGGCATCTCTGGTCAGGAAAGAGGGGACAAAAGAGGAGATGACTGAATAAATCTGATAGCTTTCATAGAATAAAAAATCACAGAGAAGGTGAGGAGTGGAGCAAGGCATGGAGAAAGAGAGAAAGTTGGCCAACATTCCTATGTTATCATTCAAGTCCTAGCTTTCCAGTAAGTCTATGATTTTTAACCTTTCTAGAGTCCAACTTCCTCAACTACAGAGTGAGGTTAAAAGTACTTGTATTTGGGCTGGAACGATATAGTACATGCTGGAGCATGTTTGCATTGAATGCAACCTACCCAGGTTCGATCCCCAGCATCCCATATGGTCCCTCGAGCAAGTAATTTCTGAGTGTAGAGCCAAGAGTAACCCCTGAGCACTGCTAGGTACCCCCTCCCAAACAAAGCAAAATAGAAAAGTACTTTTTTTTTTAAGTTCCTAGCATATATAATTACTCCCTCCCCCACTCCTTCTGCCTTGACATTCCTCCATCCTTTAGTTTAAAATTAGTTTATTCTTGAACTCCCAGGCACCATGAGCAATCAGTTCTAATCTCACTCCACGGTGGGTTCAAAAGTCTCTGAACCTCTCTTTTTCTGCAAACTTGCCAGTCCAGCCTGGTCTCATATTCAGGGCTCAGGTGAGTCTGTGAATTCGAACTAAATTGCATTCATGCGTACCATAGCACAAGGCCTTGAGAAAACTGATGGATGTTTTCAGTCATGCAATTACAGTCTTCAATGGCTTTGACCACAAGCTTTGTTCTAATTGGTGGTTAGAGGCCGTGTTGCCATGGGAACTCTTCTACAGTTACAGCACGGATTTAAATTGATTTTACCGACTGAGCTGGGAATTTAACCACTATTTGTACCATGGTCTCTGTGGGAAAATATTTTCTGTTTCCCAACAATTGACCTTTTGGCATTGATCCAGTTCCTAAGCCAGAGACAGCCTGTACAATATTACATTACATTTTGGAATCCACTGGTGTGTCTTAGAATCAAAGATTTATGAGGGCGAGAAGACACTCTGCAGATAATTTATTAATAGGTTGATTTTGTAGGCATATTGCCTAAATATGGTTACTTTGGCCTCACACCTCTAAGCCAATGCTGTCTTATAATAGCCAAATATTTTTTGTGCCCATTTCCCCACAGAAGTGCTTAATTTCTTAAAGTTAGAAAGATTGCGCCTTCTTCATCACAGAATTAGATACATAAAATGTTCCCTAAATATTGAGTAGATTCATGAGTCACTTTACTTTTGAGGTTTAGTCACTGGAAGATTTCCTTAAGTAACGAATATTACTAGGGCATTTCAATTAAGAACATTTATCACAGACTTCTTTAAATCAAGTTTAAACTAATGTCAATCAATTCTTGGTTTAAACTAAGAGCCAAACAATCCCTCCTCTATATTATATTTAACAGGGCTTTTTTATTTTTCAAAAAGGCTAATTGGGTTGCTGGAGAGAGAGTGCACTGAGTAAAGTGCTTGCCTGGTCGCAGCCAACTGGGGTTTGATCCCCAGAACCATAGACGGTTCTCTGATCCCTATTTAGAGTGTTCTCTGAACACCAGAGCCAGGAATAAAACTTGAGCACAAGTAAAACCCAATAAAAGACAGTGGATAGCTCTCTAAAAAATATTTTTCACAATTCAAAGACACTATTTTTTTGTTTTAGGAGCTGCATGCTATTAACTTAATGAGGTCTTAGGGGAAAGCTTCAAGTACATTAAAAATGAGGGTTTGTTTTATACACTGAACAAAACAGTGCAAGAGAGATTCCTGGAAACAAATAAACCCTTAACCAAAATAGATGACTTATACATAATTTGGATTTTCTGTACATGGGGAGCAATCATCATTAGAAATAAAACACTTAAACTGCTTTTCTATGATACCAACTTTCACATTTTGTTCTTTTCTTGGGTAACTACTCCCTGGTATCTTATTTGAATGAGTAGGCTGGGAGAGTATTGGAAAGGAGACAGGTGTACCTACATATATAACTTAATTCATTGTCACACGCTAGGACTGACCCGGTAGATATCAGACCCTGAATCTAATTATAAGAGGAAAAAAGGAGAGGGTGACGGCCAACCATTCAAAAATGAGTCATTTTTGGTAATAGCTGCCTTTTCATATTTAGTGGCCTTTTAGGGAGCAGTTCTATAGTTTCACTTAGTTCAATCTTTTAATTACTAGGTATTTTCTCTGTAATCATATCTATCTTGAGAGATATACAAGAATTTTTGAGCCACACCCGTGACACTCCTGGCTATGCCCCCTCAGAAATCACTCCTGGCTTGGGGGGACCATATGGGACGCAGGGGGATCGGAACCGCGGTCTGTCCTAGGCTAGCACTTGCAAGGCAGATGCCAAACCTCTAGCACCACTACTCAGGCCCCAAGAATGTTAGTTTAAGAGAAAAACATTTCAGTGAGAGTTTAGAACTTGGATTGGGGTTTTCAAGTAGCTCTTGGCATGGGGCTAAAGCGATAGTTTTATAATGGGTCGAAAGTTTGCCTTGCCAACCTGGGTTTGATCCCCGACATTCTATATGGTCTCCTGAGCACCATCAGGAATGATTCCTGAGGACATAGCCAGGAGTCTCCCTGAGCATCATTGGGTGTGATCTTAAAAAAATAAAGAAATAAAAATAATGTCGTTGTTGGCAAAGAGCTGAGGAGAGGCATGTAGTTATGCCTGCCTTTCTAATCATGGGAGGAGAATTACAATGAGTGAGGACATATCTTATCGCTTGATGGAGAACTTTGGTGCTTGGTTAATTTTTCCTATGTGGACTAGAACAAAACCCAAATTGATATTTTTGGCACTGTGTGTGTTATCAGGGATCGAACACAGGGCCTCTCACACTTGAACAGGGTTCTTTTACTGAGCCACATTCCTCTCCCCTCTTGTTCCTAATCCCAAAGTAAATTTTAGAGGAAAATCTTGCCCTGCCCAGGCTTACTCCCTAGGTCTGACTTTCTGAGGGAAGTGCTCTTTCCCAGTACCCAAGAGGTTGGCATCTTTGTGAGGCTTCCCCTTTCCATGCCTGCAGTTGTCTCCAAGGTTTGAAGAACAGAGTGATTATTTCCAGGGATATCTCCTACAATTTTTGAACTTAATTCCTTGGCGCTCTTCTAAAGATCTGATTGGGTTGTGCTTATACAAGACAGCTCCCTGAACGTCACTTAATTCATTGATAACTTATCTTGGATTAGGCAGGGCAGTTAAGAGATCTATTATCACCATCTCAAATTTCACATTTGGATACTTAAGCCTACACATTTTCACACTGGATTGATGTTTGGTCAACACAAAGAGCCTGTTACACACCCCTCCCTGCAAGCCTGTGCTCTGTGGACTCTTGAGTAATCAGGAGGTTTCTATTCATGCTGTGCCAAAGAGCTCTCTTTGGCGACAATTCATAGAGACTTCTCTTTGGTTTCAACCAATACGTAATAGAGGAAAGTGGTTGTCTGTGGCGAGATGATATGCAATTTCTGTTATTTATTTATTTTCCAAGATGCTTTCAGGAAACACATCCCTTACAAGTGGCTATTTAAATGGCAAACTTGACTTAGTGTGAAGACAATTGGCTTATCTTACTTGATGCAAATATGCATAGAATTTCTTTTAAAATTTACTGTTTCAGGGGCTAGAGACGTAGTACAATGGGTAGGGTGCTTGCTTTGCATGCAGGTTCAATCCCTGGAACCCCTTATCACTCCCGGGAATGATCCCTAAGCCCAAAGCCAGGAGTTAACCCTGAGCACTGCCAGGCATGAGTCAAAAAAAAAAAATTTCTCAGATTACATTGAGCTTCTTTAAAAACGTCTGATGTGCTAAGCAATATATAACGCATGTGCCAATGTTACCTCAAAATCTGAAGACCCTGATGCTGCATTTGTATCTAATTTATCTTTGGAGGGAGTTCCCACAGAAAAGTAAGTTGGGCTTCTCATGTTATAGTGTTTTTGCTTTTATCATCAGCCTTTCTTTTCCAGAAATACCATACACTAGATGACCAAGAGGTGGAGGTTTGGGATGAAATGCTTTATGAAATTTTAATTCTTTCAAACATCTAGAGTCCAGGGGTCCTCAAACTTTTTAAGTTTTTTAACTTTTTAAGTTTTTTTTTCACTGTCCCTCAGATTGTTAGAGGCCAGACTATAGTAAAAGCAAAAACTACGAACAAATTCCTATGCACACAGCATATATCTTATTTTGAAGTGAAGAAACAAAAACGGAACAAATACAGTATGTGGCCCGAAGGCCGTAGTTTGAAGACCCCTAAATTATAAAGGACTTGATGAGACAATGTTTTTTCTCACAAAATTGATGCCTAAGACTAGCACTAGAATTTGGTGCCAAATCCCAACACTCTAGGGGCAGAAAAATAGTTCATCAGAGAAAGCTGTTCATGCAGCCAACTCTGGTTCTATCCTGGGTAACACATTTCCCAAGCCCTGCCAGGAGTGATCTCTGCCAGGAGTAAGCCCTAAGTGCCCCGAGGTATGGCCCTAAAATGAATAAATCACTAAATGCTAGCACTCTCTAATTTGTGTCATTTGAAATTAGACATTCAGACTCTTCATGCCTCAATTAATCTCACCTACTCAGTTGAGATAGCAATAGTACTTCCCTCAGGAGGAAGATGTCAGGATTAAATGAGAAAATTCACCTTTGTAACCATTAATGCAGTCTCAGAGGACAGAAAACAGCAAACAGGAAAAACACTGCCTTGAGTTTGGGTCAGCTTGACTGATGTGTGTTTATGGACAATGGTCCAACCACCCCCTAGAACAAGCCCCAAACTCTGACTTGTCAGCACAACTCCTCTTCTTCCTGCCCTACTAGAGGCAGAATTATGGTGGGAAAAGAAAACTTACACAACACTGCGTATCCTGTCTTTGTCCCTAACTTCAGTGGGTCAGATATATGGTGACAGCTGCAGTTCCAAAAATAAAGGGGGTTCACTTAATTATCTTAAGGATGAGGAAGAATCCAACAGCAGGATGAGAACAGAAAACAAACAAAAGAAACCAGTGGGATATTAACACCCCTGCAGAGCTGTAAGATTGAAGCTGAGGGTAGGGGAGAGGAGTCAGGTAAAAGTTAATTAAACTGGTTGTTTAAATCTTACCCTCCACCAGCAGGACCAGTCCATGCTAGGAAGCTTGTCACAAATAGTGGGGGGAGTGCAGTTAGGACAGTGAAGGCACCACGATGTCAATGATAGCTGGAAATGACCTCTTTGGACAAGAAATGGGTAATGAAGGGAGATAAAGTAATATGTGTAATAAATCTTCAGTAATAGTATTGCAAAGCACAGTGTCTAAAAGGGGGAATAAAAAGGAAGAGCTTGATTATGTGGATGTGAGAGACAGAGAAACACACACACACAGAGAGAATGTCTGTCATAGAGGGGAGAGGATGAGAAAGAAACTAGGGACATTGGTGGTGGGAAATGTGCATGGGGGAAGGGTTTGGACATTGTATGGCTGAAAATCATGAACAATTTTGTAACTGAAAAATAAAGACTTTATCACAAACAACCTTGTAACCACGGAGTTTAAATAAATTAAAAATATATCTCACCCTCCATAAAAGTACCCAGGCAAAGTAGATAACAGGATGGCTTGAGGGTAGAAGAGAGTAAACAATAAAAGGAAGCCCCTTGGCACCTTCCCTTAGCCCTTCACCTATGCCCTATACAGGGCAGGACAGCAGAGGTTCTCTCTGCTTGAATGTGGCCAGAGGCCAAAGACAGGTAGACAATGGTTCATGGCCTTGGAGAGACCCAGCCACAAATTACAGAGGAGCAAGAGGACATAGGTCACAAGGTCCTAGCTACAGATTTCAAAACAGGATAGGGACAAGACTAGAACATCCATCATCTGCTGGAGGCAGGTGCACTGCACAACCAAGGGGCCCTATGATCTGGACCTGACATTGAGGGGACAGGATGAGTGATGGACTAGGGTAAAAGGAGGTGGGGAGATCCAGACCATGTACTAAAACTGTGTAATCAACTATATAAACTTCTTCAGCATCTAGGTTTTACATGGATATCTTTTCTACAATATTCAAGAATTCAACAGCTCAGGAATAAATCTACTTTGGCAGTAAGAAGAGAAATATGGATGGAAGGTTTGTGAAAGCCATCAAATTGGAAGACAGCAAGCAGTACAGTACTATGCTAACAGAGCTGGTACTCTGTTAGGGACCCCTCTGGCCATGTAGCCTCCCAGAACAGAGAGTTCTTGAAATTCCTTATTTGCAATGCCAAATGTTTTTCCTTGTTCCCCAAATGCACAGAGCCTGAAGCCAGGGTTTACAGACCCCTAATCTATATGTATATATGTTATACATTATATATTATTAATTATAGAAAAGAATATATGACATATATCATATTAACATGATATACAATATATCATACCACGTATAAAAATAACATATATACATATTTTATATATAATATATTATAATATGGCATATATTATGTATAATATCAATAATGATATACAATATACTATACCACATATAAAATATAATATATATACACATTTTATATATACTAGAACATGGAATATATTATGTATCATATAATATAATCTATGACACATACTATATGTCATAATATTAATAATATGATATACAATATATTATGTCATATATAAAAATATATAAGGCAGATGCTTTACTTCTCTCTTTCCCTTTTTGAACACCGTGCTTTGCACTAGGATTCATAAAGGCCGAATCCCCTAATAATAATATTTCCAGCTTTCCAAGTAAACCTGCAGGAGGCTGGCTTGGC
>PVKC010015300.1:0-21609 GCA_004027635.1 Crocidura indochinensis
AACTGACTTTGCTCTGCCTAAACCATCTTGGTCCTGGTAATTTCATTATTTTTATCATCCCACAGCTTGGATCCCAGGGGATTTGGGTTCAAGCACTTCCTCCTAACATTTCAAGGAGCATAACCAGTGGAGTGTAGAGTCTATTTTAGTTATAGGGTCATTAAGTGTTGGAATCAAACTCAGGTCCTTAAGCTTGCTAGGTATGTATTCCATCACTTGGACTATAGCTGTAGGCCAGAATATAGTTACTGAATATTTTCAGGTTGGTATTCAGTCTTCTAAAATTATAATATGTCCAATAGTCTTTTCCCTCCTTGCACTGGAGATGAACAACTATACTATGTTTTTAGAGAGTTTTAGAGAAGTAAAAGTCAAGGCACCTGGCTTAGTATTCCCACTGTAGAGTACAATGGCTGTTTTTCAGGATTATGGTGGGGTGAAAAGGATCTGGCTGCTCTTTTCAGTGCTTAAGTAAGAATTATTTTGAGGGTCACACCAGGCCAGTTTCATAGATTCACTCTTTTCTTAGAAGAGATGTAAATGGAGCTGTGAAAAATCATGGGTACATTGGCCAGGTGTCAGAAAGCTAGAAATCTCGGGAGGGATGGGCAGGACAAGCTCCTTACCTGCCTAAGCCATGCCTGCTGCCTCTATCACCTAGAATCACGGTTTTGTCAATGGCCCTGTCTTATCACTCCTCTACAATTCTCTTCGGGGACATTAATCTGACCAAACTTTAGGCAAACTGGTATTTGAGCTGATATCACCAGGGTTTGTTGGAGGGAGTGTAGGGAACCTACCCCCAACCCCGTATCTTCCTTCTTCTAAGAAGCATGGCAACTGTAATCAAATCATAAGCCATATGACCAAACTTCAGGTACACTATTATTTGAGCTATTATCACATAGGTTTTCCAGGAGGCCAGGCAGCTGAGGACACACCCTTAAAAGTCAAGTATCAGTAATCATGCTTTGAATTTTTGTACAACTTCATTTGTTTAATACACTTATCTTTATAGAAACACACCAAGTTAACAGAATGGACAGCTAACAACAGAACTTTCTAAACCATCTGCCATTGTATTAATGACTTCATTGAAGATACAATAATTTTTACAAATATGCTTGCTACTGTACTTCTTAGGTTTTCTTTTTTTCATGTTTACTTTTCTTTCTTACTTTTTTCTATCCTTTTTAAAATAAATTTGCTCTCACTTATCTAAAAACAAATGTATTATGGCCAACTATTTCAACGATGTGATGCCTTTTCTTTAAATAAAATAAAAAAATTTTAAGGGGATGAAAAGCACAGTTATGGGCCTAGTGAATAGGAAATTTTCACAACAAAATGATTTCAGGAAATAAGATTAGAATTGGGAATGCCAGGGAGTTAGAGAGTATCCGAGTTGAGGTGCTTCCATGGGAATGCAAAAGAGGAAAAAACTATTATACATCTAGCAATCTCTGACAGCTAGATTAATCAGCAAAGTAGAGAGAACACTGAATTTGGTATTGTTATTTGGGATATACTTAACAGTGTTCAGGGCTTATTCTTGGTTTTGTGTTCAGAGATCACTACTGTTAAGGCTTGGTGGACCATTACTTGGTGCCTTAAATAAAATCTTGATCAGCTAAAATCAAGGCAAGCACCTTACCTTACCTTAGTCTGGAACAATCAATCAGACTGAGAACACTGAACTGAACACTTTAATTTTTTATCACTTTTATTGAGATACCAGGATTGCATTACTATTAATTATTCCTTTTATGCATGCATCATTTCTACACCACACCTATTACCAGAGTATCTGCTTCTCTCCACCAGTATCCCAGGGATCCCTCCCAGTCAACCACCCTGTACTCCCCTGCAGCATATGATCAAATATTTACACAAAATCTCCCCTTCTGATGACTTTGGCCATTTGTTGAAGGTTGATTAATCAGATCAGCCAGATTCTCCTCTTTGATTAATTTACTAAAACTATGTTGAACTATTAGTCTTCTGATATCAGGGAACGACTAGTCTTTTGAGAATTAGATAGATGTAATTGCAAATTTGCTAGATATGTCATGAAATGTTCAAAATGTTAAGACGAGAATTCAGTCCCAGAAAAGAGTGCACACAGAGGACCAGTTTCTTCCACAGCCACTGCCCACTCATCCAAAACTACTTGAGCTCAGGCAGTAGCAATGCCAACTGTGAGAGTAGCAGGGACACTGTCAGGAGCACATTTCATTTGTCTTAGTAAAGCATCTGCCAAATCCAGATCAGATTTGCCTGTGTCAGCACTTCTGAGTGACATCGACTCCATTCTGACTCATGTTGCCTGCAATTTTGACAACTCAGCTTTCAGCAGGGCTGCCTCAAAGCTTGGCCTAATCTTCTCAATCTAGAGAAAACAAGCAACTTACTTGTTGGGTCTACTTTGGGTTACTTGGTCCCCATGTTAGGAAGAGAGGATAATATATGACAGACATAAGACCATGGAGATCCAAAGAGGAGTTTATTATTGGGATTCCAGCTTGAAATGGGTGCTAAAGGAAGGATATAAGACAAAGTCACAATAAAGCTGGACAAAGAGGCTACTAGGGAAAGTATATGAGGAGTTCAGAGTGAAGGGATCCTAGCAAAACAAAATAATAACTAAGTGGCTATTTATTTGGTTGTATTTCATGCATCCAGTTTATTTTAGAGATACAATTTAATTAATTCTAAGCTTGAAAGTTTTGATGGTGGTGCAAGGGGTTTGGGGGAGGCTAATTTCAAACTAAAGTTTCTTTTGAGGATGACTTTATTGGGCCTGAAAAATCTATTGAAATGGTTACTGAGATGCATTGATGACCTTCTCCTTTTGGTCCCCTTTCTTCTAAGCCCAAGTATGAGCTGCACAGTTGGTTCCTGATCCCTTAGCCCAAGGCTGAGCATATTCAGTGCTTGTTCAACTTCCTTCCTCAGAGAGATTCCTACTGGACATTGGAGGATCACAGAGGGCAGCCTGCCACCTGCAGCCCAGTCTCAGCAAATGCAAATACATAACTTGTTATGGACAGGGGAGCTAGTGTAGTTTCCCTCAGTTTTGTTTCTTTGCTGGGAAGGGTGTGTGTGTGTGTGGATGGGGTGCGGGTGGAGCTTGGGAAACCAAGTCTGAGGAAATAACATATACTGGAAAACTGTTTCCATTCTAACCCATTAACTACTAGTCCAAATCTATGTCAGCCCTGGGAATAGTAATGGCAACTATGATAGAAACTGTGACAGTAGTAGGTGCTGATGTTGACATTTAAGCATGATTCTTTTGTACAGCGATGCTACTGGGCTTCTTCTTTCAAATTTATTTATAGACATGAACATCAAGGCCTTCCAAGTACTCATCATCAGCCCTCATTTCTCACAATGAGTCTAATCTGCTGGGTGAAGGAACAAATACATCTTGGCATTCCTTGTTCAGAAATGTATCATGACTTATTAACTTTATGTTCTTTAAAATGGTAAGATTGAGCCAGATCAATAATGCATAGAGTAGGATGCTTGCCCTGTATGCTTGTTCTGACCTGATTTGACCTCCAGCATCCCATATGGTCCCCAGAGTACCTTCAGGAGTGATCTCTGAAGGAAGAGCCCAGAAGAAAGCCCTGAGCACTACTGGGTGTGGCTCCTAATCTTCTACTCCACAGGCCTTCTAGATGGACTTTTCTTAGGGTTCCCCATAATTGGAGACAGTTCTTGACTAGCTTATTATCAGCAGGGTTTTAGTAGAGAGGTTTTAGTAAGGAACCTCATCAGTTAAGTTGAGTTTTCATGTCCCAGGTACTAACTTGCAATATGGATGCCAGAAAGATGGACTTAAACAATTTTTTCTGGGGTAATCTTACTTATCAGGCAGCCATTTACTGTACTATTCTGCTCCACTAATTTTATCTCCCACCTTTATCCAATCACTTTTCTGTTTAATACCTCCCTGAAGTTATTTCTAGCCTCTAACCCTTCATAGCTGCAGAATAAGAAAGGCAAATTTTATGGCCCATGGGTATACACCAATTGGTATAGACCAATTTACAAAAGAATTTCTGTGTGTCAAAGTAGGTTAGTAGAGATAGATTGCAATCTCTGTTCAGGTCAGTAACTTGAGATGTGGGATGGCTATTACTATAAATACTATATTTTGTGTAATTTCATTCCATTCATATTTTATCCACACTATCAATTGACCTCAGATCAATGATTTTCTACCAAGTTAATTTCATTCAGTGAGGCTGGACACAAACAGCTGGTGGGTATTTGATTCAAGGACTCATCTGTGAAATGAAGATAACAATGCTCGCCTGATGAAGTTGTGAGAATAGGTGGAGTACTATATATATAATGTCTGAAGGTAGTTATTTGTAGCTTTTAACCACAACTTTTATATATCTTCCAAAGTCATTATCATCTTTCTGCAGTACCCTGGGGACCCTATGCTAATCCTCTTCTTAAATTATTCTCTCATTTCCCATTTTATAACACCAACTAAACTCATGTATTCAGCATTTCCTCAGTGTTTTTTATTTTAACTCTCAGCTCAGACACTTTTCCCCCCACATGCCCAGCTACTGTCATAGCCTGCTAGCAGAATAAATTAAGCAATGCTAGAGGGGAAAGTTACCCTGACAAAGGACCTAGTCTCATGGAACTATGTCTTTGTAGATAATAATGCATAATTATCTACCTTCAGGAAAACTGAATAAGAAAATTTTTGATGGGAATAAGGGTGACACAACTACTGAAAGCACATAAGCAGCAGGGAGAGATGGGCTCTAGTGGGTTACATTGATTTAATGTCCAGGGAAGAAGTGTCTGAGGAGAAGCTGCTTGAGCAGTGACTTAACTGACAAAATAGAAACCATGATCTGAGAACAGAGTATTTTAGGTAGAGAGGAGTTGAAAGAACCTTCTTCTACCCAGGAGCCAGGCCAGAGAACTGACCAGTCTGATTCTTTAATGAATAAGAAGTGCCTAGGGGCTGGAGCTCATGGCACAGTCAGTAGGGTGTCTGTCTGCCTTGCCAGTGCTAGCCTAGGATGGACTGCGGTTCAATCCCCCGGAGTCCCATATGGTCCCCCAAGCCAGGAGTGATTTCTGAGCGTATAGCCAGGAGTAACCCCTGAGAATCATTAGGTATGGCCCACCATTAGCTGTGGTCCACCACTCCCAAAAAAGAAGTGTCCAAAGATACAAGATGAAGTCAAAGTTTGCAGGCCAGGAGTGCACAAGAAAATCAGAGCCTGGGGATTCATGACATGCAAGGACTTTGGTTTTCACCAGTTACAACTGGTGAAGCTATGGTAGTTCACAGGGACTGACACATGTAATTGACATCTCATAACTGTCTCTGCTAGTCAATCAGTGGAAAGTGGAAGAGGCTAACAAAAGTAGAAATAAGAGCTAATCAGAACATTATGGAGAAAGACTGATGGCTAGTATTCTAAGAAATAGAACAAAAAGGTTACTCCTGCCTTTAAGCTCAGGAATCGCTCCTGGCAGGCATGGGGAACCACATGGGATGCTGGGATTCGAACCACCGTTGGTCCTGGGTTGGCTGCTTGTAAGGCAAACGTCCTACTGCTGTGCTATCTCTCCAGCCCCTAACATTTTTTTGAAGTCATTTTTTAATTGTAAAATCTTCCATGTCATTACACATTACACTTTCTGTTGTATCAGATTGGAAGAACTGTGGTATTCAAAGTTCTACATGATTTTTCCATGACTTCTTTCAATTGATTATTCACTTTTCCTAATTCCTACATTTTTCGTACTATGTGGGCAATAAAAAGACCAGCAACAGCACTCTTTCTAATTGCTGTTCATTGCAGTGTTTAAGATATTTATTTGTCTCCTCTAACAGAGAAATTCTCTTTAGACCACGGCAACGACACTTCCACATTCACCATAGCGCTAAACACAATTCTAAACATAGGGCATGTGTTGAAATTGCTTATTGATTGATTGAAAATATACAACAAGAGCATTCATCTCTTTAGAATTTCTCTTCTACAAAGAAGGTTGATGACCTGTCAATATTCATTGCACCACTGAACCAATATGCAATGCATTAATCATTTCTGAGATAACCAGATGAGGCTTTCTTGTAATTTTTCTATTTTGCTGAGATAATTTCACTTGCTTTGGAGTTTATGAGGCCATAAGTGGCTCCCATCTGGTGATGAACATATTTCTAAGAGTCATTTACTCTCAAGTATGGAATACTTGAGGGGAAGCTAAATTGTAACTTTTATATTAAGTGTCATCTTAGTAACAGAACCAAAATTGGAAGCATGTGTTCAATTTGGGTCTTTCATTTTCAAAGCTTTAGGTCAGGCAAAGAATTAATTTCATTTGTTTACAAAGTAGATTATGTCTAATAAAATCTATTTTGTTTATGGTCACATTTTAGTCAATCCATTGCCTTAGAAAATGAGAGAATTCTGATTGGCTAATCATTCAATATAGTAAATTATATTATTCCACATCCACAGAACATTGGCCTAATTAAATTATCCAGTAATAGTATGATGAAAATATTTACTCTTAATACATTTTGAGCAAGGCACATACCAGTGATGAAACAGTGATGAATCTTGTTTATTTCACCCTTGTTTGATGATGGACCACAGCATGTAATGTAACACTTCTGTGCATAATAAGTTTTTCCACATTAAGGATAATAAAGACAATGTAGCTTTCACTGGGATTCTTACTGGTACTTTGAATTTTCACTGCTCATTTGTATTTCTTTTCCTTCCCAGAAATTTGTTCTCTGATAAGTAGTACTTTATAAAATGAAGTTTGAATAAAATTGGCTTCCATTTATGCGTATTAAAAGAGATAAGTGGCTCACCTCTCTTTAATGAGAGATAAAAAACTCCCCAGGGCACTTTCTTTTGCTCTTGAGGTTCTGATGTGGATCAAGAAGTATTTCCTCAGTGAAATGCAGATACACACAGCACCATGAAAATGCATTAATGGATATGGACATGATCTGTGTGGTCTAAAACTACATATTTACACATATACACACACGGGTTTGTGGATTATATAGGACTGGTTTGTTATTATGGGTCATTAACAATTTGGGGTAAGGAAGAGAGGCAGCTTTTTAAAATAATTTTTGTGGTCAAACGTTAGAAATAGTGAAGTTTAAACTATTCAGATTTTTAGAAGTGTTTCAGTTTTCTAAAAGGTAATAGAGAAATGTTCCTCATTGCATGAAACATAGCTGATATTAGGTATTTTCTATAAAACATCTGATCCCTTAATCTTTAATTTTTAAAACACAGTGTCAGGGGCCAGAATGATAGCACAGTGGCAGGGCATTTGTCTTGCGAACTGATGAACTGACAATCCAAAACAGAACTGGGCTAGATCCCTGGCATTTTGTATGGTCCCCTGAACTTGCCAGGAGCGATTTCTTAGTGCAGAGCCAGGAGTAACCCCTGCACAACACTGGGTGTGCCCCACAAAAACCCAACCCAACCCAACCAAACAAAAACAAAACACAATGTCAACAAACAATTTTTACTTCAAATATTGACTTATTTCAGTATTTCTTCAAAATAATTTCAGAAGATAACAACATTTTCACTTTAGTCCTTCATTCATATATTTATCATAAGGAAAAAGAATAGCATTAGTAAGGCAAAGTTGAAAAAGTTTTATCTTAAGAGCATATTCAAATATGATGATAAATGGACTCTGACTCTTTTTGATAATAGCTCTAATTCGAGTGAATGAAAAAATTTCAACAGAAAGTTAGTAATTGGGTAATTGAATATTGGTTTTGGCTGGTAGAACGTGGCTAGATGTGTGTGTGTGTGTGTGTGTGTGTGTGTGTGTGTGTGTGTGTGTGTGCGTGTGAATATTTAGAAACATTTTTTTTATTTGCTCACAACATCTACTAAGTTGAAAAATTCAGTTGCCCTATAGTCACCTTCAGGTAAAAGTTGGAAAGGATTTGATTAGACAAATTAAACAGAGATAAAAAGAAGAAAAACAGTAGAAACAGTAGAAGAGTAGAAAACTATTCATTTACTTAATCCCACTAGCCTAGTGCATTACCATTATCTTGATGGTATGATTCACTTACATTAGATACTGAAGGATTATTTTTTTCATTATCAAGAGGCAAATTTCTGATGGTATACTGGGGGTCATGCTATGTTGAACCTGAGTCCTTACACCAGTAAAGCATATGCTTTACTACTTGAACCATATCCTTTATTCCAAATTTAATTTTTAAATAGATACTACATTTCCCCGCACAGTTTCAATAGCACACATATGTATCTTTTAAGATAACATATACAATGACAAGTTATTACTAGCAGTGAAAGATTTAGAAATGAGTTTTTAGAAGGTGCTTTTCTGGAAAATAAAAGAACATTAGATAGTTGGTGAAAATAATGTTTCTACTTCAATTCTCGTTTTATGTTCATGATAATTCTGTCCTGGGCTCTGCTAAGGCAAATTGCCAGTGGGCAACAGATTATTCCAATATGTACTTTTTTCTTTCAGTTTTTAATCTCTTTTCAACTGACAATTAAATTTTTCTTAGACCAGATTCACTTGATTTTTCACTTACTTAATTAAAAAACGTAATTTAATGCTCAATGGGAATCTCAGAGTGAGTATATGCTTCTCATGATAATTAAAATTCCTTGGGAAAAAAAGCCCCATCACATCATAAATACCTTTATTTTTGGGTCTCATAGCCAAATATTGCAGTGATGGTGTCTAGCAACTTATTTGGAAGTGTCCTAGGAGGGGTTACTTAATAAATAGAATAAATTCCAGAATAAGCAGTGTGAACACACAACAGCAAAGAGAAAATGGTGTATACCTTATTCAGGTATCAGCTCAACCATTTAGCAGCTCTCTAACTCTGCAAAATAATTTGGAGGGAGAGAACACAACCAACAGTGCACAGAACTCACTCTTGGTTTTGTGCTCAGGGATCAGGAGTCCTGACAGTATTTGAGGGAGTCTATCAAATCAAACCCATGTTGACTGGATGTAAGGCAAGAAAGCACCTTACTTGGTACACACTTTGTTGAGAGGTGGTACTAAAACAAAACAGAGAAATGGTTGGTGCTGGCACTTGAGCTAGAAGACCTCCACCCATTCTGCTATTTTTGGGCTGCTTACCACAGTATCTTGACTCTCTTGACTTATTCCAGGCTCACAGAGTGACTGCTGTGAGGTTTAAATGAGATAATTTTATGTAAATTTGCTTAGCTCCTACTTCCAAAAAGATGATGATTATTAATTTGGTGCTAAACACAGCGGGACTTGAACAATTATTAGATCTTTCAAGGGTGTGTTTCCACTTCTATATAAAGAAAATTAATTTTACACTCTCATAGGGTTGTTGTGACAAATAAATGATATGGACCATGGAGTGACTTGCATAGATATTGGTCACAATTATTCTGAAGACTTGAGTGTTTCAGTGAGAACCATCTGCATATTTGATTGCTAATAGATTTTTCAGTGTTTGTCTAATAAACAGTTTTCTTTATTCCAACCACTTTATTTCTACTATTTCTTTATTTCTTCTCATTGTTTCATGCTTTCTAAAATATGTGAGGGATGTTTCTCATTATTTTTTATGAGTTTTTTAAATCTTTATTTGAATACCGTATTACAAATCTGACTATAGTTGGATTTCAGTCACAAAAAGAACACCTCCCTTCACCAGTGCAACATTCCCACCACCAATGCCCCATCTCCCTTTATTTTTTTTTTGAATTAAAATATTTCTATAGTCTATTGCCTATTTGTACAGATACTTACATTATATATACACAAACATTTTTTTTGGGTCCATACCTGGTGCTTACTCCTGGCTCTGCACTCAAGAATCACTCCTGAAGGTGCTTGGGGCGGGGTATATGGTATACTGGGGATTAAACCCAGGTTGGCTGTGTGAAAGGCAAGCTCCTAAATTCTATATTATTTCTCCAGCCTCAACATAATATTTTAATTTTCTTGCTTTCCAACTAAAAAGGTTAGTTTCAGTTCTTTGACATTTACAACTAAGTATTTTCTAGCTATGAAGCCATCTGACCTTTAATAAAGATCATCTTTTATAAATACTCTTTTGTTAAGCACCATTAGTGCCAGTATTTTTTTGATCTGTTCACGGTTGCTTTTAAGCTTTTGGAAAAAAAAGTCTCCTAAATTGGCAAGCTTTTTGAAAGAACAGCTTCTGATTCAAGAAGGTAATCTAAAAAGAGAATTAGGAGGGTGGGGTGTTTACTAGCTTTCTTAGAGCTCAACTCACAAAGGGAAACTCTTTAAGTCAAAAATTACATCTTAACTGCCTGGCTATTTTGATGAGAATAGTGTAAAGTAATGCAACCCTATTTAAAATGTAGATGTAAAAATCCACTATGTCCCGAATAAACAGCAATGAATGGTATGGTACTGCCATGTTTATATTCAAGACAAAAATATCTGCAGCCCATGATTTGCCTCAAGCGAACTGTTGAATGTTCTAAAGGAAATTAAGAAAAGGACTAAAAATAAAATAACTGAATTTCTGCTTTTCCAGCCTTTCATTACTTTGACTATGTGACTATTGTTTATAGAGACCTTGGACAATGTTAGTTTATCCTTTCTGCTTCTGATTTGATTTTTTCCCTGGAAAGGAGAAGGGCATTACCAAGTCCCACCATTCATCTTATACAATTCTGTGGTTTGATAGTACACTGGGTAGGGTGTTTGCCTTGCATGAGGCCAATCTGGATTTGATCCTCAGCACCTAATATGATACCTCAATCACTGTCAGGAGTGATTACTGAGTGCAAAGCCATGAGTAAACCCTGTGAACTGCCTGGTGTGGTCCCCAAACAAAACAAAAAAATCTGAAGTTATAAAGGTAATACAGGGGTGTGACCAAACCTAGTGTGAATCCTAGTATGCCATATGGTTCTTTGAGCACCTTTAGGAGTCACTCCTGAGCATAGAGTAAGTAGTTCCTGAACACCACCTGGAAATTGTCCAAATTCATTCTTACCCCCCAATAAAATCAAACCAGGTTTCAAAAGTTCAGTGTACAGGGGCAAATGTAGTAGTAGTTCAGTAGTTTCAGTAGTTCAGTGTCAGAGCAAATTCCTCTGTCTATTAGGTGAATCAGTTAGTGACTAACAACTTGTTGAAAAGGTATGCTTTGGATCTGAGTGATCAAAATATTAAACTAGATATAATTTTATCCTCATGAATGATATTATGCTTCTACAGAGATTACTTCCCAATTAAAAATTTAAAATCTTTCATTTATTGATGTTTTATAAATAAATTCTTTAATTGAATCACTGTGATATACATAGACAAAATTGTTCTTGATTGAGTTTGTTATACAACACACAACACCCTTCACCAGTGCACATTTCCTGATACCAATGTCCCTAGTTTTCCTCCTTCCCTCCCCACCTCCTACTCTCCCCACTGCCAGCCTCTCTGTAGCAGACATTTTTCTCCTCTCTCTCTGTCTCTCTCTCTTTTACTTTTAAGCACTGTGGCTTGCAATATTATTATTGAAGGGATATCATGCATATATTTTTCTCTCCTTTTAGCATCTATTTCTTGTCCAGATTGATCACTTCCAAGAATCATTGTCATAGTGTTAACTTCTCTTCCCTAACAACATTTATCTGCTATTTGTGGTAAGCTTCCTACCATAAACTAGTTCTCTTGGCCCTTATCTCTATTACCTTTGGATATCGAGCTTCCATATAACCCCGCAATACAACTTCTAGGAATATACTTTAATGTCCCAAAAACACAATGCAGAAAAGCGCTCTACACTCCTTCCTATCTTTGCTGCAGCACTATTTATAATAGCCAGGATTTCGAAACAACCCAAGTTCCTGAACATAGATGAGTGAAAAAAATGGTACATTTATACAATGGACTACACTGAAATTATTAGAAAACAAATAAAAGTTATAAAATTTGCTTAACATGGATTAATATGGAAAGTATTATGCTGAATAAAATGATTCAGAGGGAGAGGGATAGACAGAGGATGATTGCACTTATTTTGGGGATATATATTTAAAAAGATAGTCAAGTTCTGCAATCATTTTTATTGTTTCTCAACCATGTTAGTATATAAATAACTAGAATTTAGATCCCTAGAAATACAAGAACAATGATACAGGTACATAGAAGGAGGAGATGTTATTTGTAGATACACTATGAGAAAAGTTTCATGGAAGAGAATGTATTTTAGTTAGGTCTTGGAATGCAAGAATTTATTTACATATGGAGACAGGGAGTAGTATTTTGGTAAATAGATCTACACAGGATAAAATTATTTTACACAGGGGCCGGAGAGATAGCATGCATGGAGGTAGGGTGTTTGCCTTGCATGCTGAAGGAAGGTGGTTCGAATTCTGGCATCCCATATGGTCCCCTGAGGCTGCCAGAGCAATTTCTGAGCATAGAGCCAGGAGTAACCCCTGAGACTGCCGGGTGTGACCCAAAAACCAAAGAAGAAATTATTTTATATAAAGTATTAGACTGGGATCTTTTCCATTATAATAATAGTAAGGATGTGCAGAGTACTATTCTGGAATTTGGACTTACTGCCCCTAGAACTGTCTGACAATACATTAAATTAGTTCGAGCTTATTTGTATTTGTTATAGCACAACTTGGAAATGAATGCAAAATCAGTAATATAGTGCTATAGTATAATGATGGAAGCAGTGGAGAGGGGCATGAAGCAATCTACTTATCTATTTGATCATTTTATATCTCACCTACTTAAAGGAAAGCTATTGAGGCAGATCATTGAACTGGCCAAGGGAAGAAGAAATAACACTTAAAAAGGAGAGCACAGATCAGGTAACTTCTTCTTGGACCCCAAACCTGGGTCCAGAATATGGCAGGAAGCAGCAGTTATCAGCCACATGTACATGGCAAAAAAAAATCAAGAACCAGTAAGGAGAGAAGAATAACAAAATATCAGTGACGGGCCAAGAGGACATCACAGGCCATCATGGGATAGACCAGGAGGTTTTCAGGGGACATTAGAACTGTTGACTTTGAGGAGAAAATCATCTAGAAATAGAACAATAGGATACCCAAAACTATATTCTTTTTTTTTTTTTTTTTTTGGTTTTTGGGCCACACCCGGCGATGTTCAGGGGTTACTCCTGGATATCTGCTCAGAAATAGCTTCTGGCAGGCACGGGGTACCATATGGGACAACAGGATTCGAACCAACTGCCTTTGGTCCTGGATCGGCTGCTTGCAAAGGCAAACACCGCTGTGCTATCTCTCTGGGTCCCATGTTCTTTTTTTTAAATCCCGCCCAAAACTATATTCTTAAAGCTGTTCAATAACGATACTTCATAAGCATTTTGAATCTTATATGTTAATTTTACATATAAGAAATTGACTAACTTCAGAACGAGACAACTTTTGCTCAAAGAATGGTATGTATGCTCTCTGAACAAGGCAACTGGGGGAGGTGAGTCTGTCATAGGCAACTGTCTGAATTGTAAACATTCTCCAAAACATGCATATCCCCAACAAAGAAGCCCTATATTCAGTATCTTATCTTTGTCACCAGATGGCTTTATAAATAAAGTATTAACCCACTGCGTATTTCAATGATTTATTATCTAAATAGAATAGAGACAGACATTATTTAAAGACAGGTTTCAATGGTCTATTATATAATAATGCAGTTTCCAAAAATGAAGCTTAGAGAGATTTCCAACCAAATTTCCCATTCTCATACAAACCGTTTTCTAATTTGGTTTTGAACATATTGTGAGAGTCACATTTTAAGTTATAATCATGAATCTACCCCAGTAAAAATTATATCCCCAAACCACCCTAAACAACAACACTTTAGGAGAGTTAATCTCTCCTGGGAACATTCATTTTCACAGAGGAAATTGTTAGACTACTTTGGACTGCCAAAGATAGCTTTAAAAAAATGGGTCATGCATTCATCCCATTCTGGAACTTAAGCTGCCTAGGGTTCACTACTCATTTTTGTCCTCTTCTCGTAAACAAGTGGCATTAACAAGTTACTTTTTAAAAGCATACTAATTCTCCCTGTGAATTGCACAGGAAAGAATCCAGCACTCTCTCCAGGGAACTCAAATAGTTGTTTGTTCTTGGAGCTCAGGTGTGGTGAAATAGCTCCTGGCTAAAAAAATCATCGCCAGTCATACACTGAATATGACTGGCCAGCAGGCTAGTGTCTGTCTTCCCCCATGGCAGCCCAGATTTCTCACATTGTTGTGCAACTTGCAGCCTGCCTAATGGAAAAAAAATATATAGACTCAATTTTCAATTTCAATTTAATTATACAATCTATATTGCCTAGTGGGAAAGATTTAGGGGGTAAGATTAATACCCAACAGTGCTCCGTTTTACATTTCTTTCTGATAATTATATTGATTATCTAAAATGAATTTTCAAGTGTTTCTCAAAAGTCAAATTCTTCTGGTGGCAGAATGATTTAAGGAAGGAGGGTAACTTTGTTTCTTGACTTTTTCTCAGAATATATGTATATATATTTACATATACATATACACACACCTCTTTACAGTGTGTTCTCAAGGATGAGGAGCACCTCTCTCTTAAAACATAGGAATTCCACTGTAGAATTAGAAATTCAATCTGTCAGACACTGATTACTCTTGCTTTATTAAAAATTGTTTAGTTTTGGTTTGTGGGGAGTCACGCCTGGCTGTGCTTAGGGTTTACTTACTTTTAGCTCTGAGTTCAGGCATTACTCTGAATGGGGCCCAGAAAGAACCACACGTGGTTTCCAGAGATTGAACCTGGGTTAACATAAGGCAAGATTTTTCCCCATTGTATTATTTCTTCAGCCCTCGAAGACACTAATTGAACAAAACAGTGGTTTTGGGAATGCCTATTAGTAATATATTTAAGAATTTTCACTATGATCTAGCTATATCACTCCTAGGGTTAGACCCTAGGAACACAAGAATACAATACAAAAATCCCTTCCTCAAACCTATATTGATTGCAACACTATTTACAATAGCCAGACTCTGGAAACAACCAAGATGCCCTTCAACAGATGAATGGCTAAAGAAACTGTGGCACATATACACAATAGAATATTATGCAGCCGTCAGGAGAGATGAAGTCATGAAATTTTCCTATACATGGATGTACATGGAATCTATTATGCTGAGTGAAATAAGTCAGAGGGAGAGAGATAGACGCAGAATAGTCTCCCTCATCTATGGTTTTTTTTTTTTTTAAAAAAGACATTTTTGCAATAATCCTCAGAGACAAAAAGAGGAGGGCTTCAAGGTCCAGTTCACAACATGAAGCTCACCACAAAGAGTGGTGAGTACAGTTAGAGAAATAACTACACTGATCACTATCATAACAATGTGAATGAATGAGGGAAGTGGAAAGCCAGTCTAGAGTGCAGGCGGGGATGGGGTGGAGAGGGGGAGATTTGGGACATTGTGGTGGGAATGTTGCACCTGTGAAGGGGAGGGGGGTTCTTTACATGATTGAAACCCAACTACAATCATATTTGTAATCAAGGTGTTTAAATAAAGATATTAATTAAGAAAAAATAATTTCCACTAATGGGAGTTGGAGCATTGGCGCAGTGATAAGGTGGTTTGCCTAGCAAGCGGCTGACATAAGACGAACCGCAGTTTGTTTCCCTGGTGTCCCCCAAGCCAGGAGCAATTTCTGAGCACATAGCCAGGAGTAACCCCTGAGTGTCACCGGTTCTGGTCTAAAATAAAAAAAATCTTCACTAATGTCGAAGATTAAGATTTTATCTTGCATCAAATCAATGCTCACTTTTTCTTTTTTTTTAATGTTCACATTTTCAATAAATATTTAGTATTTCATTTTGATGTTTTCATATACTACTTGTGTTCAAAAATAAAATGGAAGAAAATGAAAGTGCTTAACCTAAGAAATGATGCTTTAACATGTTAACCTGTTGAAAAGTTCTCTTTATAAAGTATTTCTTATGCAATTTAAATAAAGTAACAATGGTAGCAATAACTTTTACCAATGATCTGTTGGTTGAACCACTGGGTTACTTTTTTTTTTGTACAATTCTGTTCTTATTTTGTACAATAATTTAAAGTGCAATTATAAACAAACTTAGTGCAAAAGACACAAGTTATTTGAAATGCCTGACTTTGCCTTATGCAACATTTTCAAATATTAAGCAGCTGTTATTATAATCAACATTTACAAATACTTTCAAAAACGAATAGAACCTGCTCAGCTTTAATTACATTCACTAATTTTGTCACATAAGTCATAATACAAATAAACTATATTTGTGGGGCTAAGGAAGTAGAGGCTATACCTACTGCCTCAAGGGTTATTTTTTGGTTAGTGTGTTTGGGTTGCTCCTGGTGGAGTACAGTGGATCATACAGTGATGGGATTAATCTCAGGTATCCTGCATGCAATACATTGACTCAGCTCATTAAACTATCTCTCCACACCTATCTTTCCCAAGTTAACTATTTTTTTTATTTTTATTTTTTATTTATTTATTTTTTTTTTTTGGGTCACACCCGGCAGTGTTCAGGGGTTACTCCTGGCTCCATGCTCAGAAATTGCTCCTGGCAGGCAATGGAGACCATATGGGGCACCGGGATTCAAACCGATGACCTTTTGCATGAAAGGCAAACACCTTACCTCCAGGCTATCTCCCGGGCCCCAAGTTAACTATTTTTAAGTTTGGTGAGTTTACAATGAATCTGTCACAGATGACATAAACTCAGAATTTAATTTGTGTAAAATGACAGTGGAGCTAGAATTGGTACAAGTTTTGGAGCAAAGTTCAAGAGAACTTTGACAAGAGAATACTATTATTGATTGATATAAAAGTAGATATAACACTCTTTTATTTGACAAGAGTGAGTTATAATTTGTGCCAGAGCTCAAAAACAACAACAAAAGACAAGGAAGAAGGTTGTTTCTATAAAAAATGCCTGGGCATATTTTTCCATAGACCATTGCCTGCCTTCTTCAAGTTCAGTCATACAAGCAGTATTTGGAGAAGTCACAGTCAGATTGGCATCTAGGAAGAAGAGATGAGATTGGGCAAGAGAGGATATCCTCAGTACATGTCTCAAACCCTTTAACCATTTACAACAAATAACTCCATCTATCAGTAAATATTTAAAAAATATGAACAGAAAAGGTTAGAAGAAAAAAGAATAAAGTAAGAAAAAAGATGTTGACTGATTGAGCAGAAATCCTACAATCAGAATGGAAAGTCAATTTGAGGATTCTATTCATGAGGTTCTGGGTCTTGACTGTTTAGGTGGAAGTGACTTTCATTTGGGTATATTATGCATTTGAGTGCATAAAAACCACAGAGGTAAGGGACAAAGAGATAAAAGTATCTCCTTTCAACCAGGATAAGATCTATGTAGAGGTCAGATTTGCTCAGAGGAAAGACAGAATTAGTAGAGCTCTAACTTTTCACTGTCTTCCAGCTCTGGAAAAGATGGTGTGGAAGGAAGGAAAGAGGTGTGGAAGACAACAAAGGTATATGATTACTATTATTACCACATAAGATCAATTTTTTATGATACCAATAGTTTTCATTTTATTTATATATAATGATTAGCACTGCCCTGTTTTAAATATATTTACAAAATTTTAATCATTTACATCAAAAGCAAAATTCTATATTATAGGCTATAGGAGTGAGTAAATACCTGGTTGGTGATATGATCCTGGATATTTTCTTTAGTCACTGTAAAAGAAAGTAAACAGCAATTTAACTTTATAGAATAAAAAATGAACCAAAGACAGTCCTTGTCTGTTGCTGTTAGCCCTCTTAACTCCAAACTCCAAGAGCAGCCACAGTCTCTCAGGACAATGACTTGTATGATCTGATGAACATTTTCAACCACTCTAATAACTTGTATAAAAATAAAGTCAAAGCCTACACAAAATAGAAGACAGAATGGAAATCCAAAAAGAGTGATATAAAATGTATAAAACCTAGGCACATGTGCTGCCTGAGTATATGGTACCTGAGCACATGTCAACACATATTCCTCTTGAGATGTGTTCTTTCCTACTTTCATGCTGGGTTGTGTACCAGGACCTTCTCTGCCTATGGAGATGCCCATGTCTTTTTTGAGCACATACCTCGTTATTCCCTCTCTTTTTATTCCCTCCCCTTTCTCAGTACCTCCAAATAAAATCTGTTCTACTTAAAAAAAAGGTATGAAACTTTGGCAGAGAAATGGTGAAGTGATGTAACAGGATGAAGAAAAATTTGAACGGACCAACAGAGGTTTCCAAACAATGATAATCTTTGTCATATGATACTAATGTCGAGTTCACAGAACCTTGAGGACTAGACAAAAAGGAGACTTAAAGTAGTAAGTGGCAGAAGGGACATTTTTTTTGGGGTCACACCCGGCAGTGCTCAGGGGTTACTCCTGGCTCCATGCTCAGAAATTGCTCCTGGCAGGCACAGGGGACCATATGGGGCACCGGGATTCGAACTATGACCTTTTGCATAAAAGGCAAACGCCTTACCTCCATGCTATCTCCCGAGCCCCCAGAAGGGACATTTTAAAAAATGTTTTTTTCATCTGTGAAGATGGTAAAGACATCAATATACTATATTGTTACAGCATTGTCAGAGAATACAGTACAAATCAACACTCATAAAGGGTATCTTGGTCAAGACAGGAAATAATCAGCAATTAATGTATAATGGTAACAGAGGTTTATAAATTATAAAGATTCTAAAATAACAAAAGTTTGTTGTAAAAATAGTCCCAACGTTATTGATGTCTTAAATAGAACGTTTAGTCCTTAATAATAATAACAAACCACCAAGAAAGAAATGGAAAAAGAAATTTATGGCATGGTTATTATGTGTGAACACTTTGATTGCTCCATATGCTTTATTAAACATGCTCTTTTTTTTAATTAAGAAATTTGTAGCCATGTGCCTCTCCAGCTTTCCTCAATGGTAATAGCTAGAGGATGTACAGTGCAATGTCACAAGGACAGGGGCATTGACTAACTCAAGATACAGAGTATGCCCAGTATAAGGAAGATCCTTCATGCTGCCTTTTCATAAGGACATTCTCTTCCATCCCTAGGTCTCTATCCTTTTCTAGGGGAGTGGTTCACACCTGGCTGATCTCAGAACTTAATTTTGAGCCTGCTCTCTGGGAGCACACCTGGCTGTGCTCAGATGGCAGGGATTGAACCAGGTAGGTCACATGCAAAGCAAGTGCCTTACATACTCAGTTTATGGCCCAACCACTTGGTTCCCTCTCCTCAATTCCTGACCATCACTAAATCATTCTAATTTATTATCTTGTAATTTCAAGAATTTCATGCAAATGACACACTTGTTTTATAGAGTTTTTTGGAACTGACTTTTCTAAATCTAGGTATATTTTTTGACAATTCTCCAAGATGCTATGGATAGTCCTGTGTACTCATTCCTTTTTATTGTTCAGTACGCCCAAATTGGATAATAAAGTTTCTTTAGTTTGGTTAAATTTACAGAAAGATAACAGTAGTTTTTAGGAATAGCTATTAAGAATAAATCCACTAACAACAATACTATATACTTTTATTTGAATATACATCTCTAGCTCTGTGGGATGCATATTCAGGCATACAATTGTTGGGATATAAAGTAGTTTCATATTTTGTTTAAAAACCAATAAGCTATGTTTAATAAGTTACATATAATGAATAAGTAATATTTACCAGTCAGTTATAAGTACATTTGGAGATTTTATTAAGTGTTTGCTACCATGCTAGATGTGATAGTGTACTCAGATGTAAAGACCAGAACACAGAAAGATATAGTGAAAAGTAGCTAATTATCATTTTTTAATTTTAAAAATTTAATTGAAAGTATTCATGAATGGATTTCAGGCATACAATGTCCCAACACCAATTCCTTCACTAGTGTCCACTTCTATTTAACAATATCCCCCTACTCATTAGCAGTTTGCTTCAATGAACAAGGAGATATTTTTTTTAAATAAGATTTTGCACTATAACTGACAGAACTTTACAAGAAAAAAACATCTAATCCCATCAAAAATGGGGAGAAGAAATGGACAGACACTTTGACAAAGAAGAAATACAAATGGCCAAAAGATACATGAAAAAATGCTCCACATCACTAATCATCAGGGAGATGCAAATCAAAACAACTATGAGGTACCACCTCACGCCACAGAGATTGGCACACATCACAAAGAATGAGAACAAACAGTGTTGGCAGGGATGTGGAGAGAAAGGAACTCTTATCCACTGCTGGTGGGAATGCTGTCTAGTTCAATCTTTATGGAAAGCGATATGGAGATTCCTCCAAAAACTGGAAATCGAGCTCCCATACGACCTAGCTATACCCTAGGAACACAAAAATACAATATAAAACCCCTTCCTTATACCTATATTCATTGCAGCACTATTTACCATAGCAAGACTCTGGAAACAACCAAGATGCCCTTCAACAGACGAATGGCTAAAGAAACTGTGGTACATATACACAATGGAATATTATGCAGCTGTCAAGAGAGATGAAGTCATGAAAATTTCCTATACATGGATGTACATGGAATTTATTATGCCGAGTGAAATACGTAACATTAGAGAGAGAGAGAGAGATGTAGAATGGTCTCACTTATCTATGGATTTTAAGAAAAATGAAAGACATTCTTGCAATAATAATTTTTAGACACAAAAGAGAAAAGAGTTGGAAGTTCCAGCTCACCTCATGAAGCTCACCACAAACAGGGATGAGTTTAGTTAGAGAAATAACTACATTTTGAACTATCCTAATAATGAGAATGTATGAGGTAAATAGAGAGCCTGTCTAGAGTACAGGCGGGGGTTGGGTGGGGAGGAGGGAGATTTGGAACATTGGTGATGGGAATGTTGCACTGGTGATGGGTGGTGTTCTTTACATGACTGAAACCCATACACAATCATGTATGTAATCAAGGTGTTTACATAAAATATAAAAAATAAAAATAATTTGGGGCTGGGAAGGTGGCACTAGAGGTAAGGTGACAACCTTGCAAGCGCTAGCGTAGGACAGACCGCAGTTAGATTCCCCAGAGTCCCATATGGTCCCCCCAAGCCAGGAGTGACTTTTGAGCTTGTAGCCAGAAGTAACCTTGAGCATCAAACGGGTGTGGCGCAAAAACCAAAAAGAAAAATTTTTTTTAAATAAAAAAAGATTTTGCACTATAGTTTATAGCACTTTTGTTGACAGGATTTCATACATTCAAGAGTGGGATAAAATTCTAGCACTTTTTTGAAATGTCAGGCAGGGTCTAATCCTAGAGTTTTCATCTAAAAGAACTATTTATTTATTTATTTATTTATAGTAAGCTCTTCCTTTTTTTTTTGTTAAGGAAAAGAATTAAAGAACTACAGTAAAAATGATGTGAGAGTGGCAATTGTTGTTTTTTGCATAGGCCTAGCAATTTATAGGGGAAATGGAAAGGAGAAGCTTTGGCCTAAATACCAGGAGACCTTATCCCTGAAGTTTTTTGGCATAAGACCCAACTCTGGATTCCAGG